>CAUOFW020002451.1:0-48908 GCA_963454935.2 Ilex paraguariensis | reverse complement strand
TTCCTGGAGAGACCTGGGATTGATTATGATGAAACACACTCATGTGGTAATAGATGTCATTACATTTTTGATTTATTAGTCCAGCTGTCTCAGAAATACTCAACATGCATCTTAGGGACGTATTTACTGCATATTTATATGGTATCCTAGATATAAATATTTATATTAAAATTCGTGAAGGAATGAAATTGTCTGAAGCAAATACATCAAAACCACAAAGCATGTACTCAATCAAATTGAAACGATCCTTGTATGAATTAAAGTAACCTGGAAAAATATGGTATCATCGTCTTACTGAGTATTTGGTAAAAGAAAAGGTATGTTAACAATCTCATATGCCCTTGTATATTTATAAAAAGATCAGATTTATATGTTAATGATATAAATCTAATTGCAACTCCGGAAGACTTAGCAAAACTTGTGGAATATTTGAAAAGAATTTGGGATAAAAGATCTCAGGAAAATAGAATATTATCTCGGCATACTAATCGAGCACACATCCAACGAAATCTTTATCAATCAAATGACCTATACCGAAAGGTCCTGAAGCGGTTTAACATGGATAAGGTATATCTGTTAAGTACTCCAATGGTTGTTCGATCACTTGATGTTAAAAGGGTCCTTATCATCCTAAAGAAGACAATGAAAATTTTTTTGGTCCTGAAGTATCATACCTGAGTGTAATAGGTGCTTTGTTATACTCAGCACAATGTATAAGGCCTAAAATAATCACAATGTATAAGGCCTAAAATAATATTTACAATTAGTCTATTAGCAAGATTCAGTTATGCGCCAACTCAACGACATTGGAATGACATCAAACATATACTATGTTATTTTCGTGGAACTATATATTTGGGCTTATTGTATTCAAAGCAACCCACAATGGTCTAAATTTAGTAGGATATACAGATTCTGGATATCCCTTTGATCCTTATAAGGCTCTTTCACAAATCATAAATGAATTCACATGTGGTAATACACAAATCTTATGCTGATCTAAGTCATATCTATTTTCCTATTCTATCTTTTCTTCTAGGCTGGTTCTCTAAACAAATTTTCAAGTGTCCTTAGCATTTGTAGTTCTTATCTAAACAAAAGTTGATTACTACATCTTCTAATCATTTGGAGATATTGACACTTCATGAAGAAAGTTGTGAATGTGTATGACTGAGTTCTATTGTCCATCACATCCGAAGTATATGTGGACTCCCTTAAACTTCAGATTTGCCGACAATGATGTATAAAGATAATGTTGTTTGCATTGCACAAATTAAATGAGAATTTATTAAAGGTTACAAAACCAAGTATGTATCACTAAAGTTCTTCTATACTCATGAACTCCAGTAGAGCTAAAAAATTGAAGTAAGGTTAGTATATGACATCAGAATGGGTCGGTTTTGTGACCAACTTAATTAATCTTTCTGTTAGGGGGAGAATCTCATCAATAGGAACATTCACATCAAAATAAAGGATAATTTGCATGTTGTATTCTTTTTCCTTCATCTAGATTTTATCTCACTGGATTTGACTAGCAAGTTTTTAATGAGGCAGCATGAATGCATTAAATACTATCTTAGTATAGTGGTCATCCAATGAGGAGTATTGTAAATCGGTGGATGATCTTGACCCAATCACCCAACTAACTTCTTTATTTCCCAACCATTTCTACACCTACCTCATAAAGGCTATTAGATCCCTTTACCTATAAAAGGCATCTAGAGTTTGTATATGTAGCACACATTGAGTGAATGGAAGAAAGTGAATAAAAGAGAAAGAAAAGAAAAGTGTGATCCTAAAAATCAATACATTAATATATTAAGTTCCTGAAGGACTTATTTTAAATATATTTTGTGCATTGCTCTCTTTATATTTTGTTAATATTTTATCGATTTTACAACAATCTATAGGCTAGAGTAGAGAACTAAAAGATGCCATTTGGCTCATGTATTATTTATGGGATTAAACTAAAAGTAATTTTGATCCTATGTATTCTATACTTGGATGCAAAAAACAAAGAGTTAAAACCTAAGTCCACCACGTCGATAGGCTGCACACCTCATATATGGTATTATTATTGAATGCGAGGGGTTAGGATTCAAAGTGGAGGAATGGAATAAGGTTTCAGAAAGACAAAAGTACCCTCATTACAAATTTGGCAAATTAATCTTATACCACCTCACCATTACCATTTTTGCCACTAACATCACTATTGTTGACAATAACACTATCACCACAATCATCGCCATGTGATGTCACTACGACCCCACAATTTCACTACAACTAAATAATTGTTGGCACAATTGTTGCCATTGGTGTCACCATATAAAAAAGATAAATGGATTATATTTATATAAAATTTTATATATAAATTCTATATATATATATATATATATATATATATACACAAACATATCAATAGAGGGGCGTATTTTGGAAAAAAAAAATTAACTTTTCGTGTCGTGTACCAACTAAATACTAGATTCGAACTTAGCCTACTCTCATTTTCTCCAATTCAATCATGTTATTCTCTTACTGAGGGGTTGATTAGTACGAAATTATTAATTCAATCTAATTTTGTCCAAGGAACCAAACGGATCCTAAATACACTTCTAAGGATGGTTGATTGGTAAATAATATGATATATAACCTGGGGGTAATGGAGCATTCATGAAGTATGCATGTTTCTTATAAGGTTATTTGGCTAATTATATAGGCCAAGGTAGCTAGTTGTGCATAATTGATTAAATTTGGATTTTATCTCTCTTTTATAGTGTTTATCAATTTTGCATGTAAAATAGCTGATTTCAATACTTGAGGTAGTGAATGTGTGAAGGGGAAAGATTCAAAGCAATAAAGGAGAGGAACTAGTGTGTCTGGACAGTCCAATATGCGCCTTTAGACGTGATTAGCAGAAAAGCCAAGACAAAGAAGAGTGTTCGAACGGTTGGAAATATGCGTCCGGACGTTATTCAAAATGTACCTGAAGAAGAGATGCGTCCGGACGGTCCAAAACACATATCCGGACGTGATGAGCAGACTCGTCCAATCAATTCAATTTTTTATTTTAATTAGGTTTTGGTTTCCTAATCCCTATATAAACTGATATAAACCCTAATTGGGAAATTCTACCTTGAGCCCCTCTTTCATAGGTTTTTGTTTTTGTTCTTATGGATTGCTAAATTCCCAACTAAAGTTAAGGGTGTTTATTCTTCTTCTTCTTTTTTTTACAAGGAAACGGTCAATAAAAATTTCATTAAACTGACGTCAGAAAAAAAAAAAAAAGAAAAGAGACGGGCATTAAGAAATCTGGGGATGCTCTCTCCATACAGATAGAGAATCAATACAACAAGCATGCCTAGCTGGATAATGCACGAACTTATTCCCTGCTCGTCTGACAGCATCTACTTCTAGGATAGCAAAATTGTTAGCCTCATGATATATGTTCCTAAGTATTGGACCCAGTGGATTAAATCGTCCTCTCTATTAGCAATTGCTTTGACTAAGATAGTCGAGTCCCCTTCGATGACGACCTCTTGAAACCCATGTTGAAGCGCCAGAAAGGCAGCTTCTCTAGCAGCCATTGTCTCTGAAGGCCATCGCCTTTGATCCGTAACTTTTTGGAGAGTCCCACTAGAAATTGGCTGCTTTCATCCCCAATAACCAAACTGATACCAATAGCCTCCTCTCGTTCGAAGGTTGAGCCATCGAAGTTAACTTTGACAAAACCCGGCTTTGGAGGATCCCACTACACCTCTCTTTGTGCAACCTGACTAAGATTTACATTCCCAATCATCTCCGAATATTGGTCTTTACACGTTCTTTTTGTACTGTAGTGTCAAACTAACTTATCTAGGTGCAACGTGTAACCTAACGGAATGTTCTTGATGACTGCGGCTTCATGAGGTAAGAAAAATTGATCTACTAGTGCTCCTTTCTAGTTATGGGTGTGCTCATCAATTAGACTGCTCAATGTTGAATTAAATTCCAAGCCACTAATTGGGGACACTAGTTTAAAGGCATGAGGGATAGGAATCCACCTGTCCAACCAAACCTTTGTTGTTGTTCCATCCTCTTTTCTCCATCTTGTACCTGTCTACAATACCTTCCGGGCTTCCACTATGTTGCGCCACATGTAGGAAGGTCTGTAGCCGATCTTGGCCTCCATAAATGACGTCGCAGGGAAGTATTTAGCTTTCATAACTTTGTGTAGCAAAGAGTTGATAACTTGAAGAATCCTCCATGCTTGTTTTGCAAAGAGCGACATAGTAAAAGCTTTTAAATCTCGAAATCCCATACCACCCTTATCTTTACTCAAACATATTTTGTTCCACTTGACCCAGTGTATTTTCCTCTCGCTTTATTTTTGACCCCACCAGAAATTTGTTGTTAGTGATTCTTGCTCGTCACATAAATATTCTGGAAGCTTGAAACACCCCATCACATACGTCGGAATGGATTGAGTTAGAGCTTTAATCAGCACCTCTTTACTAGCTCGAGATAGTAGTTGCTCATTCCACCCCTACATCTTTTTCCAACCTCACTCTTTAATCTTTTAGAAATCCTCCTTTTTTGACCTGCTTTATAGTGGGACGACTCAAGTATTTATCGTGCTGATCAACCTTAGAGACTCCCAAAATGGCTTGAATATTCTCCGCCATAATCACTTGTATTCTTGCTGCACACCATAGCTGATTTTTCGAGGTTTATTTGCTGCCCTAAATTTCTCGTACATCTGTAGAATGGACTTGACAACCCTAGCTTCTCTAGGAGTAGCATTAAAAAAGAGCAAGTTAATTATCATCTGTATAAAATAAATGAGAAATTCTAGGGCATCCTCTTCCAAGGTACAATCCTGAGATGTATCAGTTTCACTCCGCATCACGCAACATTGCTGACAGTCCTTCCGCGCATATAAGAAACAGATAAGAAGATAAAGGATCTCCTTGTTGGAGACCTCTTTCAGGATGAAAAAAGCCGACTTGATTAGAGTTTAGTATCAAAGAATAAGAAACCATATTGTACACTATATTATTAGCCCCACCCACTCCGAATCAAAGCCCAATTTAATCATCATTTACTCTAAAAAAAATTCACTCCACTTGTTACTCATGTCTAGCTTTACGGAAACATGACCAACCTTGTCCCAATTTTTACATTTAAGATAATGACTTAACTCGAAAGCAACAAGAGCATTGCCTGTGATAAATCTTCCAGGAACGAAGGCCCCTTATTTTCAGAAATAATAGAGGGCAACACTAACTTCAACCTATTGGCTAGGACTATGGAAATCAGTTTATAAAGAACATTACACGAACTGATGAGCCTAAATTGGGACAGAGATTCAGAATTAGCACCTTTGGGAATCAAGACTATGTGAGTATAATTCAATTTTTTGGGAAACTGGCCTTAGTTTAAAAAATCTAAAGTGCTTCGCAGGATGTCATTCCCTAAAATATACCAAAATTTTTGAAAAAATAAGGGTGGCATGCCATCTGGACCAAGGGCCTTGGTTGGGTACATTTGAAATAGAGTATATTTTACCTCATTGGCTCCAAAACAGTGTGTCAGTCTTGAGTTCATCTCCTCTATAACTCTGCACTCCACCTTGCTAAGGACCACTTCTAAGTACTGGTCTTGCAGCTTGATAGACGAAAAAATGGATTTGAAATAAGAAATCGCAGTCTGCTCAATTTCCTATTGCCGGACATACCGAACCCCATTTTCATTCTTCAACTGCCACACCTGATTCTTCCATTTACGATGTGCTGCCCAAGCGTGAAAAAACTTAGAATTTCCTTCTTTCAACCAATTAACCCTCGACCTCTGCTTCCAAAACACCTCCTTCATATCCATCAAAGTATCCAGCTCCTTTCTTAGATTTGCCCCAATGCTCTTGGATGCCTCAGTAAAATTGTTGTCGTTGATGACCGCTAATTTAGCTTTAAGCTCATGGATATTAGCAAGTTCATGCCCAACTTTCTCTCTCTTCCATTTCAATAAGCCAATTCTGCAACTCTGAATGTTTCGCACCACGTCTTCCTGTGCATCATCAACCATATTGGTTTGCCAAGCCTTCTTAATAACCTCTTCGCAGTCATCTCTTTTGACCTAGCATGCTTCGAACCTAAAGCTACTGTTTCTCCTCTGCCCACCATATCCTCCTCTATCAACCTCTGTATCTAAAAGAACCTTATAATGGTCTGAGTATCGCCTAAAATAATGGAAGACTTATGTATTAGGAAAATTCCTAATCCAATCTAAATCCAAACGTTCCCAAATCGTATTTGGTGTAGGCATTTTATTGCACCATGTAAACGGGAAACCCCTATAGCCCAAATTCTTTAACCGACAAACATCCAGAGCATTGCAGAAGGATTGCAATTGTCCCTCTAGCTGTCCCCGTAAACCCTTCTTCTCGCCTTGTGAGAAAATTTCATTGAAATTCCCTGCACAAGCCCAAGGTAGAATACTTAGAGCAGCCAAATGCCTCAATAAAGACCAAGTTTCAGTCCTTTTCAAGACATCTGGCTTTCTGTAAAACCCGTTAGCCTCCACTGGCCCCCACACCCCTTGTCAACGAAAACATCGATGTGATGCGAGAAATTTTTTTAAGGTAACCTAAAGTGTTTCTGCCACAACATAGCTAAACCAACTAAATCAACCGCTACACTAGATAAATTGTATCGCAACTTTAACCTCTCTATAACTGATCTTACATGAGAAGGGTTTTGACTAAGTATTAGTTCGGGAAGGGAAATAAGACAAAGAGCCGTTAAGGAACTTGAGCCCCCATTTGGATAAAAGACTAAAAGAGATGAGAGGAACAGCTGGGGCTCCCTTCGGATGATGGAAGGCAGTGATTAAGGTGCGAGACTCTCATAACCCGGAAATCCCAGAGACTTAGGACAGGTAACTTGTAACACCCAAAATTCACACCGAAAGACATTATTACTTATAATCACTCATATCATGGGAGGAACTAATAAATTCATAAATAATCGAAAGTCCTTAATTTAATAAAATTCGGACAGAGTCTCTTTTGTTCGGAGAGTTCTACCCAAAACGCAACCTGTGCAATTATACTACTTTGACCACACCGGGTCTATTTATCCATAAAATATTTTCTACATTATCCAAGAGAATATGTCAAACCATGACATTTACATCTCAAAAATTAACTAATATAACGCAGCAGGATTAACAAAATAAACTAGACTTTACAGTGTACAAAAGAGTATCCTAGTCTAGTAGAAGAGAAAAGGGGTCGCTCTATGCGTCCACCTCGGGATCCACACTCCCGTCAATTGGAGCCTCCCACTGGGCGGCCTCCTCGGCTCCTAACTCCTTCTCAAGTACATAATATGAAAAATGTTAGCAGTAGGGGGTGAGCACAAAACTCTGTAGAAAATTTCTCCCAAACCCAAACAAGGTTTAGAAAACATTTAAAATTCGGTCAGTCTCAATTTTTTTTTCACAAAATATCATATATAACTTTTGAAAGAAAATTGGGCATTTTAAATAGATCTCAAGTTTAAGGGATAACAATAATTAAAGAATATATGAACACAATATACAATTAAATAACCATTCCACTATAAATGATTTCTCACAAATTCTTGCGGAATCTCATACTTCTCCAAAATCTTGTAAAAACCATTTCTAGTGCAAAGAACAATTCCCAATACTATAACAATCCCGTGTATTCTGGTGCATCCCCAATGCCATGTAGGTTAATCGTTTCTCCTGAATCTATCCAACGATTATACCTAGTCCACCCATAATAATCACAAGCACATTTGGAAATGGGCGTATACCATACTAATGGCATTGCCGAATCCCTCCCCAAGAAAGGTATACCATTCCTAGTTCGAACTCTAGGCGTACGATAACGATTATGTTGCCAAACACCAATCCACTACAAGTGTAAGAAACCATCTCCCCCCACCACGGGGTTCGATTGACATTTACACTCTACAACATATCTCGTAAGTAATTCAAGTCCATCACAAACAACCATACACAAGAGGAAACCAAGAATATCTCCATTCACAACCACCTCAAAGGAATTACCAAATTTCGTCATTCTCAAGTAATCCATCATAGCATAATTTAAGAAAAATGAACAAAAGATCATTATAAACCTCATTTGGTTATACAAGCTAAAGCACTAAAGTTTGGTAATCAAGACAAAAGGAATTTAAGAGGAAAAATCTATTTTTCTTCAAAACTCGGGTTTGATTATGAAAAAGAATGGTTCAATGGTTACCTAACAATCAAAATGTTTGAAACATGCTATTTATTGCAAAAATGTCAAGAATCATGTAGTACATAACATATATATATATATATATATATATATATATATATATATACCAAGCAAAGTCCAAGTTCTAGAGACCTTGCTCTTCCCTTTTCTTTCTCCCTTAATCTTCCATTAGGGCTCTAAGAGATGTGGAATGAAAGGGGAGTGAAAGAAATGAGAGAAAAGGGGCTGAATATGGGTTTTAGATATAGCAGCCCCGAATTTCACTGTTTATGGGTTGTTTGCGTCTTCTCCAAAAATTACGGTTTTGTCATTGAAATCTCTAATTTGATCCATATGACTACCCTAAGGTTTTTCGACGTTCCGGATTCATTTTTAATGTTATTTTAACCTAAAAATATTTATTTTTATGATTTATTTTAAAACTAAAATAAATTCACACTCGAAACATTAAAATTTCTATTTTATTCCTCCGAACCGCTATTGGTGCTATTCTTACGGTTTCAATATATATATGGTTTATTCTTAAGTCATTACATATATATAAGAATCACTAAACAAGTACATTACTATATTAATATAAACATATGGGGGTTTATACCTTCAAGGTCTAAGAATAAAGCACAACACTTTACTATCCAAGGAACACCATAGTGCAGATTTTTGGTCAACTTCGGAGAATAAACTGATTTGACTCAGGTATTTTTAGTATGTGTGACCTATATGGTTGGAAATATATATGAGTTAGGGTTCTAACAAAAATAACAGTGCACAATTTGGACTTTTCAACCAAGAGTTATGATCAAATTAGTGAAAGGTAGTCTGTCGGACTGCTTGGTTCTTCTATACTTGTCTAACTCGAATTTGGGTGTCTTTTGTCACAAATCCTATCTCGTACCCATCTCCAATATAGGTAGGATGAATTTAATAAAGATTCATGTCTAGCATCATTCATTAACCAAAACCAAATTACCCTCCGTTTCCTAGAATCATCCATGACAACATGATGTAGAATTAGTATATTTAGAAAAATCTTTCTTCAATTCCTCTAAGCTAGCTCATTGATGAGAATGCAAATGTCATATTTTTCTCTTTCATTATTTAACCCTTTATACTTATTATTCTTATGGTTTGATTTAGGATGTAAATAAAGACGTTAAAGTAGAACGAAACTAATAGGATAATTGTTGATAGTATAGATATGTGGGGATTTACAATCCACCCCCTTTAAAGAAAGTTTCGTCCTCGAAACTTACCTCAAATAGAAAATAAGTGTGGGTACTTCTCTCACATTTCTAGCTCCAGTTCTCAAGTAGCTTCTTCCACTCCATGGTATTGCCACAAAACCTTCACTAGTCGGATGACTTTGTTGCGGAGCACCTTCTCTTTGGCATCGAGAATCTTCACCGGTTGTTCTTCATAGGTTGTTCCGTCTTGAATTTCAATATCTTCCAAGTCTACGACTTGCGTTGCATCCGATTGACACTTTCTCAACATCGACACGTGGAACACGTCATGTACCCCCGACAACTGAGCTGGTAACCGCAACTGATACGCCGCTTTGCCCACAACTTTGATCACTTCAAATGGCCCGGTATATCTTGGCGCTAACTTTCCCTTCTTGCCGAATCTAAATACTCCTTTCTTGGGTGACACTTTGAGGAACACGTAGTCTCCCACTTTGAATTCCAAAGGTCTTCGTCTTTGATCCGTATAGCTTTTCTATCGACTTTACGTCGTGCGTAGCCTCTCTCGGATGAGTTGAATTTTCTCGGTAGTTTCTCGAACAATCTCTAGTCCAAACAAACTAATCTCGCCGGCTTCCAACCAACACGTAGGGGATCTACAAGGTCTTCCATACAATGCTTCATACAGTGCCATCCCAATGCTGGCCTGATAGCTGTTATTATACGCAAACTCCAACAACGGTAAGTGATCATTCCAACTTCCTTTGAAGTCCAACGCCCAAGCACGTAACATATCTTCCATAATCTGTATCACCCTTTCAGATTGACCATTCGTTTGGGGATGAAAAGTTGTGCTGAAATGTAACTCTATCCCTATGGCTTGTTGTAGACTTTGCCAGAACCGCGCCACAAATCGAGAATCACGATCCGACACGATAGAAAGCGGAACTCCATGCAAGCGCACAATCTCACGGATATACAGCTGACTCAAAGTCTCGAAGGTGTCGGTGGTCTTCATACCCAAAAAATGAGCGAACTTGGTAAGTCTATCCACAATAACCCATACTGCATTATGCCCGCGCGACGTCCGTGGTAACCTATTGGCACACCGCACATCGTGCTATGAACCTTGCCACATCCTTCTTCATTCCCTTCCACCAATATTGGCGCTTCATGTCCCTATACATTTTTGTGCTACCGGGGTGGATGGCAAACTTAGAGCAATGACACTCTCAAAGTATCTCCTCCTTTAGGGACGAATCATCAGGAACGCATAGCTTCTCCCCATATCTCAATTATCCGTTTCTCAAAGACTAACCCTCCATAGTTTCTCCATTCTCCAATTTAGCTCGAATCGACGCTAATTCAGGATCCAAGCATTGCAATTCCACAACCCTACGTTCGAGAGTAGGTTGAGCCACAAGGTTGAACAAACATGGTCGGGATCCATCTTCTCCAACCCATAGATAAAAATCTCCAAGGGCATCCCTTATCTTCCATTTATATGCAAAAGTATTGAGTTCACCCCAAGACTTTCTGCTAAGTGCATCGGCGACTACATTGGCCTTCCCCAGATGGTAGTTGAGTGTGAAATCATAATCTTCTAGATACTCAACCCACCTTCTCTGTCGAAGATTCAAATCTTTTTGTGTGAACACATACTTGAGGCTTTTATGATCCGAGAACACTTGAAACTTTTTTCCATACAAGTAACATCTCCACAACTTGAGAACAAAAACCACAACGGCAAGCTCCAAGTCATGAGTGGGATAATTCTGCTCATGAACCTTTAATTGTCTCGAACCATAAGTAACAACCTTGCCTCCCTGCATTAGTACACATCCCAAGCCTCGTAGCGAAGCATCGGTGTACACATCATATCCTTCCCTACTGCTCGGAATAATGAGGATAGGTGTCGTCTTCAACCTCTACTTCAAGGCGCAAAAGGCTAGCTCACACGCTTGAGTCCACACAAAATTTTCTCCCTTCTTTGTGAGGCGAGTCATCGGCATCGCAAGCTTTGAGAATCCTTCCACAAACCTCGGGTAGTAGCCTGCTAAGCCCATAAAATTACGTACTTCGGTCACATTCTTTGGTGGTTCCCATTTCATCACTGCCTCAATCTTTGCGGGATCAACAGTTACCCCTTGTTCCAACCCCACATGGCCAAGGAATTTCACTTCCTTCAGCCAAAACTCACACTTACTCATCTTCACATATAACTTATATTCTCTCAATGTCTGTAGCACAATAAAGAGATGGCGTCCATGTTCCTCGTGAGTCCGGGAATAGATTAGTATGTTATCAATAAACACGATGACAAACTGATCTAGATATGACCGAAATACCTTGTGCATTAAATCCATGAAGGCTGCTGGAGCATTAGTCAATCCGAACGGCATCACTATATACTCGAAATGACCATACCGAGTACGAAAAGTAGTATTAGGAATATCTTCCTCCTTGATCCGTAATTGATGATACCCTGTGCGAAGGTCAATCTTAGAGTAATACTTTGAACCCTTCAACTGATCAAATAGGTCGTCGATTCGTGGCAAGGGGTATTTGTTCTTCACAATAACTCGGTTCAACCTCCGATAATCCGTGCACAACCGTAGTGTCTCATCCATCTTTTTCACAAAGAGGATCGCGGCTCCCCAAGGTGAAGTACTCAAATGTATAAACCCAATGGCCAACAAATGATCCAACTGCTTCCTTAGCTCCTTTAACTCCAAAGGTGCCATTCGATAGGGAACAATAGATATGGGTTCAGTTCCCGGATATAGATCAATCCTGAACTCAATCTCCTTGTGTGGTAGTAACCTGGCTAGTTCATCTGGGAAGACATCCGAAAAGTCTGACACTATCAACACCACATCCGCATGGAGTTTATCCCGATTATCTCCCATCAGGCTAGCTAAGAAACTCAATTGGCTCCCCACCTTAGCTTTCAAGAATCTATTACCTATAGTAGGAAATGGATGGAAAGAATTTTGGTCATTCACAAAACTAAAAACTACTCCTCCCAGCAACTAAAATGTAATCCATTTGCGGAAACAATCCATTATCGCTCGAAAAGCGGACAACAAGTTCATCCTGAATATAACGTCATACCCCTTCATATCTAAAGCAACTAAATCCACAGTCAATTCATGCTCTATAATACGAAGCACGCAACAGACCCCGCTGGTACCCAATTGTTTTCCCGTAGGCAAGTCAACATGTAAAGCATGTTCTAGTTTCTCGAAACCCAATCCCAGATTAATAGCATACGCGGTACAGATAAAAGAATGAGTCGCACCGGGATCAAATAAGATTCGGGCCCAAGAATTGTATAGAAGAACGATACCTTCCACCACGGCATTGGAGGCATCTTCCTCCGGTTGGGTCAGGCAAATACTCTCCCCTGAGTGGCGCCGCCTGGGGCTAGAGCTCCCAACGGCCTCTGCTGCTGTAGTGGTTTGTTTGCAGCCACTTGTCCTATCGCTTGATTTGCCCTGGTGGGAGCGATGGGCAGTTGTGTCTGAAGTGCCCTACCCCTCCATATGCGAAGCACTGACGGGGGTCTGTGGCTGTCCTCCCCGGTATACCTCCTGCTCCTCGAGCTATCGACGGTCTCTGTCCCCCTACCAGGTCTAGGTGACGGTAGGGTGCCGCTCTCTGGGCTTCACTGCTACTAGCACCCGTCCGAATCGAACCTCCCCTCATAAGGCTTTGTCGCCGCTGAGTATCCTCTATGTCTCTCTCCACCAACGTAGCCCTCTCCACCAGATCCCCATAGTCACGAATCTTGAGAGCCACCAGCTTCTCTCTAATAGCAGGCCTCAAGCCCAGCTCGAAACGTTTGGCCCTCCTGGCCTCTATAGAAATGAACTCCACGACATATCGGGATAGCTCATCAAACCTCCTCTCATACTCCATCACAGTCAAGCTACCCTGTCGAAGAGCTAGAAAATCGGTGCTCATCTTGTCCTGGACGGATTCCAAAAAATACTTATCTTGGAAGATCTGGTCGAACTCCTCCCAAGTAAGAGCATCCATGGTCCTCCTCCTCTTCATCGATTCCCACCAATGGTCCGCCTCCCCCTCTAGTAGATAGATAGCCAAGCCGACCCAAAGATCATCGGCCACTCCCATACCATCACATATCTTCTTGACCCAGTGGATCCATTTATCCGCATCCAAGCGGTTAGAGCTCCCTTGGAAAGTAGGTGGGTGTTGGCGTAGAAATTCTCTAAGAACCACCATCTGCTGATTCTCGTTCCCGTTGCCCGGTACTTGGGCTAATGGATGAGCTCCTCCATTACGGTTGTTGTTTCCATTTTAGTTTTGTACCAAAGTGGTGAGCTCCCTCAAACAATGATATATGCCGCTTATGGCATCAGGAGGTGGTGGTGGTGGTGGATTTGCTTGTCCTCCCTTACCACGACCACGCCCACGTACCGTCCATCATGCACATCAATTCAAAATTTAGTTTCATTGATGCACAAGACATCCTAAATTTCACTTTAATCTAAAGCATAAGGTTCATATAAAATTAGACTAACATTTTCCTTCAACCTAATCCTAACTCCCTAGTGGTAATCCATAACCTACAGCTCCCATGTAAGACCTAAAGCCTAGGCTCTTATACCATTCTGTAACACCCCAAAATTCACCCTGGAAGGCATTACTACCTATAATCATTCATATCATGAGAGCAACTAATAAATTCATAAATAACCGGGGGTCCTTAATTTAACAAAATTCGGGCAGAGTCTCTTTTGTTCGGAGAGCTCTACCCAAAACGTAACCTATGCAATTATACTATTTTGACCACACTAGGTCCATTTATCCATAAAATATTTTCAATATTATCCAAAAGAATATGTCAAACCATGGCATTTACATCTCAAAAATTAACTAATATAACGCAGCAGGATTAACAAAATAAACTAGACTTTACAGTATACAAAAGAGTATCCTAGTCTAATATAAGAGAAAAGGGGTCGCTCTATGCGTCCACCTCGGGATCCACACTCCCGTCAATTGGAGCCTCCCACTGGGCGGCCTCCTCGGCTCCTAACTCCTCAAGTACATAATCTGAAAAATGTTAGCAGTAGGGGGTGAGTACGAAGCTCTGTAAAAAATTTCTCCCAAACCCAAACAAGGTTTAGAAAACATTTAAAATTCGGTCAGTCACCTTTTCTTTTTTTTTTTTTTACAAAATATCATATATAACTTTTGAAAGAAAATAGGGCATTTTAAATAGATCTCAAGTTTAAGGGATAACAGTAATTAAAGAATAAATGAACACAATATACAATTAAATAACCATTCCACTATAAATGATTTCTCACAAGTTCTTGCAGAATCCCATACTTCCCCAACATCTTGTAGAAACCATTTCTAGTGCAAAGAACAATTCCCAACACTATAACAATCCCGTGTATTCTGGTGCATCCCCAAGGCCATGTAGGTTAATCGTTTCTCCTGAATCTACCCAACGATTATACCTAGTCCACCTATAATAATCACAAGTACATTTGGAAAGGGGCGTATACTATACCAATGGCATTGCCGAATCCCTCCCCAGAAAAGGTATACCATCCCTAGTTCGAACTCTAGGCGTACGATAGCGGTTGTGTTGCCAAACACTAATCCACTACAAGTGTAAGAAACCATCTCCCCCCACCACGGGGTTCAACTGACATTTACACTCTACGGCATATCTCGAAAGTAATTCAAGTCCATCACAAACAATCATACACAAGAGGAAACCAAGAATATCTCCATTCGCAACCATCTCAAAGGAATTACCAAATTTCACCATTTCTCAAGTAATCCATCATAGCATAGTTTAAGAAAAATGAACAAGAGATCATTATAAACCTCATTTGGTTATACAAGGTAAAGCACTAAAGTTTGGTAATCAAGACAAAAGGAATTTAAGAGGAAAAATTCATTTTTCTTCAAAACTCGGGTTTGATTATGAAAAAGAAAGGTTCAATGGTTACCCAACAATCAAAATGTTCGAAACATGCTATTTATTGCAAAAATGTCAAGAATAAGGTAGTACATAGCATATATATATATGTGAAGACAAGTGAAAGACATACATATATATATACAACCCTAGCCTCAATGTATGAGAAATGAGAGAAAAATCCCCACATTGAATCAAGATCTCCAAGCAAAGTCCAAGCTCTAGAGACTTTGCTCTTCCCTTTTCTTTCTCCCTTAATCTTCCTTTCGGGCTCTAAGAGGTGTGGAATGAAAGGGGAGTGAAAGAAATGAGAAAAAAGGGGCTAAATATGGGGTTTTAGATATAACAGCCCCGAATTTCACTGTTCATGATTTGTTTGCGTCTTCTCCAAAAATTACGATTTTACCACTAAAATCTCCAATTTGATCCATATGAATACCCTAAGATTTTTCGACGTTCCGGATTCATTTTTAATATTATTTTAACCTAAAAATATTTATTTTTATGATTTATTTCAAAACTAAAATAAATTCACACTCGAAACATTAAAATTTCTATTTTATTCCTTCGAACCGCTATAGGTGCTATTCTTACGGTTTCAATATATATATGGTTTATTCTTAAGTCATTACATATATATAAGAATCACTAAATAAGTACATTACTATATTAATATAAATATATGGGGGTTTACACCTTCAAGGTCTAAGAAGAAAGCACAACACTTTACTATCCAAGAAACACCATAGTGCAATTTTTTGGTCAACTTCAGAAAATAAAATGAATTGTCTCAGATTTTTTTAGTATGTGTGATCTATATGGTTGGAAAGATATACGAGTTAGGGTTCTAACAAAAATAACGGTGTGCAATTTGGACTTTTCAACCAGGAGTTATGATCAAATTAGTGAAAGGTAGTCTGCCGGACTGCTTGGTTCTTCTATACTTGTCTAACTCGAATTTGGGTGTCTTTTGTCACAAATCCTATCTTGTACCCATCTCCAATATAGGTGGGATGAATTTTATAAAGATCCATGTCTAGCATCATTCATTAACTAAAACCAAATTACCCTCCGTCTCCTAGAATCATCCATGACAACATGATGTAGAACTAGTATATTTAGAAAAATCTTTCTTCAATTCCTCTAAGCTAGCTCATTGATGAGAATGAAAATGCCATATTTTTCTTTCATTGTTTAGCCCTTTATACTTATTATTCTTATGGTTTGATTTAGGATGTAAATAAAGACGTTAAAAGTAGAACGAAGCTAATAGGATGATTGTTGATAGTATAGACATGTGAGAATTTACAGATCTCGCTGCGGATCCCTTAGAGATTGGAATTAAACAATAAATATTAGACAGTGCCTCCATCGAAAGGGGAGGAACCCCCGATTGTATGAAAAATACTCTGTAATTTATACCAGCTATCAATATTGATTCAATGAGCAAGAGACTCCCTTTGAGAGTGGATTAACTAATCTCCTGAACCACTATACTTTCACTGTGCCATTTATCCCAATTCTCCAAGCACCTTTCCATAATCGTCACGAGCCTTGTAGCTCAGATTCAAACTTGCTTATATGATTCGTATTTTCTGTTCATCTACCTAATTACACCGTCAGTTTGGCACCGTCGATAGGAAAGATTGTTCCTGTTACAAATACGTTAATTCTTCAATGATTGATGGTCTCAACGCGCAACATGAGTAGAAATCAAATGAATCTCTCGTGGATCCAAAACCATCAAGTAGCCACTGGCAGTGGGCAACATGAAAACTTTCAAGATTTCATCCCCACCATTGAAATCGATCCCCCTATGATCGATCCCCCAACAAATAATGAATTGGAGACCCTTTGTCTGGTAAACCAATGTCTGCTTCGGCAGAATAAAGAGCTCTTGAAGCTCTTGCAAGGTACTCAGCAGACCAGACTAGCCCAAGGAGGTTTTTCGCAGGGAGAGCATCGACACCTCGACCCCCTTAAAGAATCCAATGAAGGAGGTGAGAATAGCCATGCCCCCCTCTGTCTCCTAGGAATGGTGAGAATGAAGAGGGACAAAGTTAGAATGAAGGGATTGAGAAAAATAATTTTCTCCCTTTCGACAAGAAAGAAGAGAGCAATACTAGGAGCAGCATTTCCGAGACATCTAGTAGGAGCTCAATCCCATAAAAGAAGCTGTAATGGGTAAGACCCTACTGACAATGGATGCGTTGATACAGCAGACTGA
The DNA here is from genome assembly GCA_963454935.2 of Ilex paraguariensis. NCBI lineage: Eukaryota > Viridiplantae > Streptophyta > Magnoliopsida > Aquifoliales > Aquifoliaceae > Ilex > Ilex paraguariensis. The sequence goes on along the minus strand of CAUOFW020002451.1, from coordinate 31,263 downwards.
GTCCCCATTCACTGCTGGGGTGTTATACTTTCCCTTTCCTCCAAAGTTCAGAATACCCCAGATAAAGACATTTGATGGGACTAAAGAACTCATGGACCATCTCAACACCTATAAAAATTAGATGAAGCTACATGGATATCAGGACCCTGTGCGATGTCGAGCCTTCGCCATCACACTAAAAGGCTCAGCCCCGACCTGGTTCAACAAAATTTACCAGCATCAATCTTTTCCTTCAAGGCGCTCTCCATATGTTTCGTGTCCCATTTCATTGGAGTTCGAACCTACCAAAAATTGAGTTACCACCTATTAAATGTGAAATAGGGACCCAACGAGAACCTACGGTCTTATGTCCAAAGGTTCAAATCAAAATCCCTAAAGATAGATGTTTCGGACGAGAAGTTCCTATCAGTGCTTTCATTGTTGGGTTAGGAGTGCAGTCGAAAGATCTTATGTTTTCAATATCGAAGAACCGCAAACAAGCATGGCAGAAGTGCTGGCTGAAGCAGAAAAGTATATAAATGGCAAGGAAGCCCTCCTCTCAAAGGTAGGAAGCTCTTCCTCATAGAAATAAAAGGGGAAGGAAGAAAAGAAGAGGGATCAAAGTCCTAGGAAAGAAAGAGGACAATATAGGTCTCTAAGAAGAGACAAGTGTCATTCCCCCAAAAGAAGGGGAGATGTCAAAGATCGCTTAAGTCCTTCTCAGCCAGAGTTGCAACCGAGGTATGCACCTCGGCAGCTCACTCCTCTCACTGCCACGGTATCACAGATCTTGTACAAAGTACGAAATGAGAAGTTCCTCATATCGCCACCTCGGATAAAGGCGGATCTAGCAATAAGAGATCCCACCAAGTACTGTGAGTACCATAGGAATCATAACCATCACATCGACGATTGCATACAAATAAAGAAGGAGATTGAATTCCTAATCCAACAAGGGCAGTTGAGACGTTTTGTAGCTAATGACAATCAGAACCAAGCTCAACCACCTCAAGCTCCTCAACAACAAGCCCCTGTGCAACATCAGTAACCTCTGGGAGAGATCAGAGTGATATCTAGAGGATTTGCTGGAGGCGGAGAATCCAACACAGCAAGGAAGGCTCACTTACGCAAAATCAATAACCATTGTGTTGCATTTCATCTCCATGAGGAAGACGAACTCGGGTAGCTCCTTGTTCACAAATTTTTTAAGAGTTTGAACTGTCCGAGGTTGCTCGATCCCTTAACTTTTCTAGCTTAGTACTTTCATTATGATCGGGAGGCCTGGAGACCGGAGCGCACTGCTGAATCAATATGGAATCCATTTGAGGAGCCAATTTTGTTCGAAGAAATTCTAACTCCCATGCTTATTTTCTTTGGCACATGAATTTCGTCTAGGTTCGCTTCATTGCAATCTTCCGCCAGCTTCCTTTTCCCTCTACACCTATCTCGCATTGCAGAAAGTAGATGAATAGTGCCTAACATAGGTAGCTCTCCACTTCCTCTTTTCTTGACTTAGGGTTAGATCTATTTACAATCTTAACGACTTTCTTAACCTTATCTAACCTCTGGGTTTGGTTTTTGGGTGGGTATTATTATGGGTTCTTTGGAATTCAGCACACGTAATTAGACTTATTTATCAAAAAGTACATATGACAAAATATTTTAGAAAACAGTACGCAATTGAGATACAAAGATATAAATGCCTATTTTAGGGTCATTTAATTTAAAATCTCTTATCTTTAATATACCTTGATTCATGTGTATTTGTTAATACATATAAATACGTATATCTATATATATATCTTATCTAAATTTTGAATTATCTTTAATGCACCTTGATTCATGCATATTTTTTTTGAAAAGTGGTTTTATTTTCAAATTATATTTATACATTAAATATTTACTACCACTAGTTTTATAGGAGAATTTTAATATTTCGTTTATTTTAGAATATATCACTTGTTTGAATTTTAAAATTTGTTAATATCCGAACTCCAAAATAGTGTAACAAATACACTGTAACAAAGACAATGTAACAAAAACAGTGTTCAGTAGTTTTGTGCATGTGGTAACAAATTCAAAACGGAGATGGACTATTTTAAATGAAATTATATGAAACTATATGTTTGACAAAATGTAATAATACAATATTCTGCGTAAATAGCTTGTTACACTGTTACACTATTATTGTTACACTATTACACTATTTAGATATTAAATTAATTTAAAAATAAAACCACTTTTCAAAAAAAAAAACACATGAATCAATGTGCATTAAATATAATTTGAAAACAAAATCACTTTCCAAAAAAAAAAAAACGCATGAATCAAGGTTCATTAAAGATTATTCAAAATTTAAATAAGAGATTTAACAACAAGTATATATATATACCAAGATTAAACGAAATATGAAAGACATGAATCAAAAGCTGTAGATAAATATAAGGAGTGGTGATGAATTAAAATTACTAAAGTAAAATCTTTATATTCACAAAATAAAGAAATTACAAATAACTGAAATTAACTTATAGATAAGTTATTGGGATATGTTACTAAAGAAGAAGCTCTTCATTTGCATCATGTATGAAGGCTTGATACAATATGAAAGTGAGGGAGAGGAGAGTGTTTGATGTCTTTTAATGAGTCTATTTTAGACTTGGTTTGTTAAGACTGAACGAAACCCTTATATAGGCATAAGGATTTCTGAGGGAATCTTTGTAATGATTTCTCTTGGCTCCTTTAACTCTGGTGAAATGCTTGTCACTTCTATTTTTGGTGGAAAAGTGGGAGTGAAATGCTTTTACTCTGATGGATGCTAACTAAAGCGCCTGGTGGGTCCTTGATGCTGACTAGGAATCTACTTTCGGTGGAAAAACAGATTTGATTGCTGACTGACGGCTGCTTTGTTTGAAAAGAAGCCTTGTTTCTAAGTTGATTCCATTGAAATGTGTAATAGACAGCTTTTTTTTCCGAAGAAAGTAGTGAGTGAAGCTATCACACATAGAAATGAGAATCAAGGGGTAGTGATGTCTAAGTCGTCATATCCTTCATAGGGATCTTGAGCATCTTGGAAGGGATCCTTAGAGGGGCTAACTGATGACTAAGATGATGCAGCTAAACTGCTTTGACTAGTTGCTTGTTGAAGAAGCTTTTGTGCTAACTCAATGAGTTCAAATGACTTCTTTTTGGGTTGCTTACTGGAATCCTTGGAAGAGGATTTTTTGTGCTTTACTGGTGGTGGTTGTGCCGATGGTTCAGCTGGGGCTAACACCTTGAGGGTTGGCATAATCTGTTTTACTAGAGTTGCCAGAGCATGACTGGTTGTTCCTGTAACCATGACTAGAGTAGGAACCTTTACTGGATATTCATGTTGCACCTATTCAATAATGCGTAGGTGCTGGAACTTGGGCCACCACTTAACACGATATTGTCTGACAACATAATTTGCTATAATATCTCATTTTCAATTACATATCTATGGGACTTTTTATTTTTTCATAAATAATAATAGACTAGGAAACTGACTCTCATGTTTACTAGGTTTATAAATGGATGAGAAATAGGTCACCTGATCCTGAAGATCAAGTGGTAGGATTTCAAGCATGAAGCTGTGAATCTGCCACCACTATGAGAACCAGGAAGGAAGCTGACTTTTGAAAATCTTGCTAAATTGTATGAACCAAGAGTGAGTGTAAGACTCATTTTGATAGAGGATAAGTTTAAACCATGATTCTTTGTAGTTATAGTAACTAAACTTTTTACTATGTCCAGGAAGATCTCGGAACAAAGAAAGATGAGATCTCCATTCTTTTATAGAGATAAACTTTAGAATATATAAAGAATGATAAATAATTTTTCTAGGATCTTTACTATCTGGAATTTCTTTGATGAAAATGGATTGGGTAAAGAAAATGATATCCTGATAGAACGTAAACGTTTTTTCAGGGTCATGAGAGATAAAGATCCAACCTGGCTCAAGATATGCATTGACTAAGTCAATTTGATTACTAAGGTGAGCATGGGCTAGTTCAATAAGAAATATATTATATGCTTGGGGCTTATTAATATATTCCATTTTTGGACCTTTGTAACTAGGTTGGGATTTATATGGGTTGACTAGTTGATTGGGCTTATCTGTTGAAATGGGTACAACTGCTATTGGACTACTAGGAATGGCTTGTTAGGCCTGGTACTGGGTTGTACTTGGGTTTACTAGCTGAGATTGGTAAGTTGGTTTGACTGGGTTAGGGTTACCAAGGATTTGGTAACTGATTGTTATTACGATTGTAGAGGTTTGGCTTGGTAATTTATTTGGCTATGAATTTGGGCTAGGTAAGGCTAATTGTTTTTCAGTATCCCTCCTCAGTTTGGAAGAGGATCCTGGCTTACTGTTTTTCCTGTCTGCCATGAGATCCCTGCAAAAATTTATGGGTTAGAAAATCAGGGATGCAGTTATTATTACCTTTAATATATTCGATATCAAAATCAAAAATATTTAAAATAAATTGTCATCTGGCAAAATTTTGCTTACTAGCAATGCTTTGTACGTCTTTTTTCAAAACATATTTAGCTGATTTACAATCAACTCTTACTAAAAACTTATGATTTAATATATCATCCTGGAATTTCGAGATACACAGGACAATAGATAAAATCTCTTTTTTGATAGTACTATAATTTGCTTGTGCTTTGTTCTAGATTCTAGAGTAGAAACGAACAATTTCCTCTAAGGAGTCAACAGTGACTCTTTGGAGGAGGATATCACCATAGCCAATGTCAGATGCATCAATTTGGATAATTTTGAATAAATTTACTGAGGGAATACCAAGACAAGGCAAAATATTAATATACTTTTTGACTTGTTGAACTAAGGATGTATGAGTTGAAGACCAAGGAGAAGGATTTCCTTTTAGCTTTTCATACAATGGTTTGATAGTTTTTTTGAGATCCTGGTATAAATCTGCAACATAGTTTAAAGACCCTAAGAATCTTTATAACTGGGTTTTATCTGTGATCTCATCAAGAAACTTATCTGCAAATTGAATAGATCTACTAATGGGAACGATAGTTGACTGTTGGATGTTATATCCAAAGAATCTTACTGAGGTTTGAAACAACTTAATCTTGCTAGAAAAGATGACTAGACCATTGTGCCTAACAATCTCTAGCAATGCATTAAGATGTTTTCAATATTCTTCTATAGACTTGGACAAGATGAGGATGTCATCTATGTAGACTATAGAGAAATGACTAATTGGATTGAATATTTCATTCATTATATTTTAAAATTCACTAGGTGCATTTTTTAATCCAAAGGGTATTACGTTCCATTCATAATGTTTAAAAGGAGTTGTAAATGCAGTTTTATATCTGTCTTCTGGGGAGATCTGGATCTACTAGAAGTCACTTTTCAAATCAAATTTTGAAAAGATTATTGAGTTGCTAAGTCTTTTGATTAAATCCTATTTGTTTTGAATTGGGTACCTAATCCATTCCAATACATAATTTAAAGGTTTACAGTTAATTACTAACCTTGGAGTGTATCTTTCTAATTTTGCTTTTTTGATGACATAGAAAACAAGACATGACCAAGGAGATTTACTTTTTTCTAATGATACCATTTTTTAGTAATTCATAAATCTCTTTTTTGCAGATTTAAGTTACTTCATGGTTCATTTGGATATGTCTGGATTTAGTTGGAATATTTTGTTCACTAAATCCTTTAATGTAAGGTAGTTTTACCCTGTGTTTTTTTCTATGCCAAAAAGCTGTAGGAAGGTTATAACACACTTCTAATTTTAATTTTTCAATCTTTTCAATTAAGATTGGATTTGCTAATTGTTCTTGGACCCTTTTGTGATCAATTTCTTCTTTAAGAAATTTCACTTGGTTAGTTTTTTGAGTTATTAAATTAAGGGACATAGAGATTGAACCCTCTTTTAGTTGCCTTAATTTTTTAACTTGAGGTTTGGTTAAAAATTTAAATGTTACTGATTGACCAAATGGTTTGGCGGTTAGTCCATTTATATATGTTGTAAAAAAGATACAACAAATATATTAATGGTACATCAAGAATGACTTTATCAGTGATATTTTTTACTAAGACAAATGATGTTTTAAAACATACATGATTTTGACAAATATGTACATTTGGCAATTTGTATTTTACTACATATTTGTCAATTTATATTTTACTCTCATTTTACTACCATTTCCAGCACTGACACCTACAGTTGTCTTGTGGTAGTATTTGGTTGGTATAAACCCTTCCTGTATATAGTTCAAGTCTGTACCAGTATCTATAAGGGCTATTGTGTTGATTTCATAATCATCATTGATTATGAGTTTTACTTTGGAATGCCTTTTTTGGATATTTAATCTGTTGATTAAATTAATCCTGTTATTATCATTGGTTTGTGAACATCCTTCTTTCGAAGGCAGCTTCGTTACACCCAAAGGTTCCACATAAGAGGTGGAGGTTATGGGTATCTTCTGGTAACATGTTCTGGTTGGACTATGTGAGCTATCTGGGTTGTTATCTTCAGTTTCAGATTGCTCTTTAAGACTGAAGTCTCCTAGTTTACTAAAATCATCTTTTGCTTGTATAAGATTTAAAGCTTCTCCTAACTTTTGATCTTGTGCTTTCAAATCTTTTATTTTTTGCTTAAGTTTGTTAACTTCATATTGGAGATTTTGTAAGGTAATTTCTTTCTTTTTATCCTTACTAAATCTTTCCATTGTTTTGTTAAAACTAATTAACTGTCTAATGTCTTTTTTGACAAACAAATCTTTAAGTTGTTTGATATATTTAACTTTTAATTCTGGATCTTGTATTTTACTAATGAGATCAATGAGGATCTGCTCTTCCTCAACTTGCTTAGTTATGACTCTAATTGTTTTACAACAATTATCTTTACAACCTAATTTTATCTTAGGTTCACTAGAGTTACGGGTCATTGACTAATAATCTGAAGAACTTTCAGAACTACTTGAGTCTTCTGAACTTTGTTCTTCATTTTGGCTAAGGTTAATTAACTTAAAGATATTGAATATTTCTTCTTCTTTATCTTTAGTTAACATTAACTGTTTTAATTTCTTTTTAACTGAGCAATCTGGGCTAATATGGCCTTTCTTTCCATAGTTAAAACATTCAATTTCTTTACTATCTTTTTTCCCAGGTTTTTTCTTACAAGTTTTAGGCTTATAAGATTACCTAGGATTTTTACTAGATATTCCATAGTATTTTGATTTTGGAAAATTCTTTTTACTATGCTTATAGTGGCTTTTACTACGGTTGTAAGGCTTGTATGACTTGTGTTTTCTGCTAGATGGTGCTACTAGAGGGAGACCATATTGTTCACAGAAATCACGCATTTCATATTTAGCCTTTTTCTTCTTTTAGTTGTTTACTTATTTTCATATCAATACACATTTGCATGCCTTCGTTTTGAATGGTACTGATAAGATCACCATAGGTTAGTTGATCATATTCTATGATTCCTAATTATTTACTAAGAGCTTCTCTAATCTTATGGGCAAAAAGATTAGGTAGACCATTAATAAATTTATTTTTCTCTAGAAAGATTTATCACAGTCTAGCTTGAGTACTACTATTGAGATGAACTCATCTTTGTACAATCTAAAATCACTAAGTGTTGGACATCTTAGATTACTAAGCTGATCATGGATTCTTGCTTCTATGTTACTAGGTGTTCCTACAAAATATTTGATTATAGTAAAGATGAGAGTGTTAACTCCATCTGCTTTTGCTTTTCCTATCTTTTCATCAAAGATTGGCATATTTTCATCATCTAGTTCAATAGCATATCTGATGCTATCTCTAGATTCTTGGTTAAGGTAGTTATCCCACCAGTTTCTTAACATTTCTGTAAAACCAGAAGTAATTAAATCAACCATTTCTGATTCTGTGTTGTCAAGATTGTTAATGTAATTGTTGATAACCATGGACATATGATTAATTTTGTTAAGTATTTCTTGTTCACTTAATCCATCTATGTTCCATTCATAAAGTTTATTGGATTATACTTAGAACTAATTACTAATGTTCTTCTCTTCAAATTGAAGATTAGGAGGTGTTGGTCTTGGATACCAGTTTTTTGAAGTATTGGTTGGGTTAACTTTTGAAAAGGTTAATTTTTTAATGTGTTGACTATTAAACTATTCTTCTAATTCTCTGATTTCAGAATCAGTAGAACTTTCAGCATTACTAGTTTCTGAATTTTTAGAAGTCTGTTCATCTTTTCGATTAACAGTGTTTACTTGAGATGGTTCTGCCTTAGGTTCCATCTTGTGTATGAGTTCTTCAATCTATTGAAGTCTTTTATTATCTTTTGATGAAATTCGTAATTTTGTTCTATCTTCAGGTAGTTGAATTAGGGGTTTTTCTAATTTTTTACTTGAAGATGGTCTGATTTCTTCAATTTTAGTTTCTATTTTATCTAAATGTTTACCAATTATTATCAAACTTGGATTTGTAAATTTATTTTGTTCTATCATCTTTTTATCAGATTCATTAGTGGGAATCTTGAAAGGTGATGCTTTTACTTCAAAGTGTTTATGGCTGATTACTATGGTTTCAGCTAAAGGATGACTAGAGGATATTGTGGAAGCCTCTAGAGTTTTCCACTTTTGTTTGGTTATAACATTTACTTCTTTGTAATGGTTTTCTAAGTAATCAAAGAAATAGATTTCACATCTTATTTCCATCATAAACTTAGTCTATTTTCAATTATTTGATTTCTTTGACTATCATTGTATTTTTTACTAAATTCTTGTCTTTTGGGCTTATTTTCCGTAGACATGAATTCCTCTTTTAGTTCTTTAAAATCAATTAATAATATTGCATCTGTTACTTTGCTAATTGTTAGTAACTGATGATTTACTAGATGATTACTTTCTAGGTCAGAAGCAGAGGGAGATGACGTGAAGTTATCTTCTTCTTCTTCTAGTACTCTTGATTTTGGAGTACTTGTTTGTGGTGTGTAATATGGTTTACTAATTTTTGATGAGGAATTATCAATTCCTTTTAACTTAAATCTTCTTTCTAACTCTTTTGCAAAATCTTTATCTCTTTTAGATACACTAGAGTGAGACTCAGATTTTCTTCCTTCATTTATTAGAAGAGGTTTACTAAATGATCGATAAGATCTTGCAGAGTCAAAGGAGATTCTTATTGATCCATCAGAAAACTGCTGGATGTTTTCTAAGTTTGCTGTGGTGTTTTCACTATCCTTGTTATAGCTCTCATTCTCAACTGTTCAGGATTCTGTAAGTTGAACATCTTTCCATAAAAGTCTTTTATGGACTTGGATATTTGATTCACTAGTACTGATTTGCATCATTAAGGTGCTATCTTTAGGACTTTTCTCTAATGCATGCACATTCAGGTTTGTGGTAATGCATTTATAGTAAATCCTATAGATAAGTACTAGGGTTCTGAGTTCTTTTACCATTTTAGTAAGTTATCCAAAAAGTTTTATTCCTAAGGTTAAAGCCATTAAGGTGTTAGGGCATTCAAGACTCAAAGTGAAGTTTGGAAAGCAATTTAAATATACTAGTCTGTTATGGAGACCAACTTCCATTATTCCTAAAACACTGGGTTCATAATTTATGAATCTAGCGTCTTTTAGGGATAATAGAACTGCAACATCTCTGCCAATTAGGGTTAATGGTTTGATTGCTACTTGAACTAGACCAAGATGGATAAACTTATATCTGTTTGACCTATGTCTTTTAATAGCTTCTTTACTAAGTAATTGATAAGATTCTTCCTCTTTGGTTAAGGCATAAACTTTTTCAATTGTTTTTACTTATAATTCTAACTTAAAGGTTGTTGGGATCCAACTGGTTTTATAGATTTCTTTACTAGGGACTTTAGGGATGTTCCTGTAACACCCCCCCCACTACCCAGCAAGATATTGTCCTCTTTGGCACAGGGTCACGGAACACCGTTCTCCTCCCCGGCCCTCAAGGGTTTGTTCCTCCCAGGGGTTCCCTGGGAAAAGGCCTCTTGCAAGGTAAGGGCTGAAGGCTTACTTATAAGCCCAGCAACTCCCCCCTCCGTAACCGATGTGGGATACCAGGATCTCACAATCCACCCCCTCAGGGCTGCACGTCCCTGTGCAGCTAGGTCACGGACTACCGTTCTCCTCCCTCCTACACGCTGACCCGTGCAGGGCCCCACACTCGGCACCGCCAAGGGGTCGGCTCTGATACCATTTGTAACACCCCCCCCACTACCCAGCAAGATATTGTCCTCTTTGGCACAGGGTCACGGAACACCGTTCTCCTCCCCTGCCCTCAAGGGTTTGTTCCTCCCAGGGGTTCCCTGGGAAAAGGCCTCTTGCAAGGTAAGGGCTGAAGGCTTACTTATAAGCCCAGCAACTCCCCTCTCCGTAACCGATGTGGGATACCAGGATCTCACAATCCACCCCCCTCAGGGCTGCACGTCCCCGTGCAGCTAGGTCACGGACTACCGTTCTCCTCCCTCCTACACGCTGACCCGTGCAGGGCCCCACACTCGGCACCGCCAAGGGGTCGGCTTTGATACCATTTGTAACACCCCCCCCCACTACCCAGCAAGATATTGTCCTCTTTGGCACAGGGTCACGGAACACCGTTCTCCTCCCCTGCCCTCAAGGGTTTGTTCCTCCCAGGGGTTCCCTGGGAAAAGGCCTCTTGCAAGGTAAGGGCTGAAGGCTTACTTATAAGCCCAGCAACTCCCCTCTCCGTAACCGATGTGGGATACCAGGATCTCACAATCCACCCCCCTCAGGGCTGCACGTCCCCGTGCAGCTAGGTCACGGACTACCGTTCTCCTCCCTCCTACACGCTGACCCGTGCAGGGCCCCACACTCGGCACCGCCAAGGGGTCGGCTCTGATCCCACATCGGTTACGGAGGGGGGAGTTGCTGGGCTTATAAGTAAGCCTTCAGCCCTTACCTTGCAAGAGGCCTTTTCCCAGGGAACCCCTGGGAGGAACAAACCCTTGAGGGCAGGGGAGGAGAACGGTGTTCCGTGACCCTGTGCCAAAGAGGACAATATCTTGCTGGGTAGTGGGGGGGTGTTACAAATGGTATCAGAGCCGACCCCTTGGCGGTGCCGAGTGTGGGGCCCTGCACGGGTCAGCGTGTAGGAGGGAGGAGAACGGTAGTCCGTGACCTAGCTGCACGGGGACGTGCAGCCCTGAGGGGGGTGGATTGTGAGATCCTGGTATCCCACATCGGTTACGGAGAGGGGAGTTGCTGGGCTTATAAGTAAGCCTTCAGCCCTTACCTTGCAAGAGGCCTTTTCCCAGGGAACCCCTGGGAGGAACAAACCCTTGAGGGCAGGGGAGGAGAACGGTGTTCCGTGACCCTGTGCCAAAGAGGACAATATCTTGCTGGGTAGTGGGGGGGTGTTACAAATGGTATCAAAGCCGACCCCTTGGCGGTGCCGAGTGTGGGGCCCTGCACGGGTCAGCGTGTAGGAGGGAGGAGAACGGTAGTCCGTGACCTAGCTGCACGGGGACGTGCAGCCCTGAGGGGGGTGGATTGTGAGATCCTGGTATCCCACATCGGTTACGGAGGGGGGAGTTGCTGGGCTTATAAGTAAGCCTTCAGCCCTTACCTTGCAAGAGGCCTTTTCCCAGGGAACCCCTGGGAGGAACAAACCCTTGAGGGCAGGGGAGGAGAACGGTGTTCCGTGACCCTGTGCCAAAGAGGACAATATCTTGCTGGGTAGTGGGGGGGGGTGTTACAGTTCCATCCACTCCAGTCTACTTGTGACTCATGATATTCATGTTCTTCTTCATTCACTATATTTGGTATAGTGTTCAACGAAGATCTACATGAGCTAGCCATAGAATTAGATCTGAATAATCTACTCATTTTAAATCTAAAATTTTTCAATTTTGTAAATTACTATCAAGTTTTACTCCATTGTACATACCCCTCTTACTCTATCTGTTAGATTTGTTGTTTTCTTCCCCTATTCTGACTCTCACTAGGACTTACACTTGGATCTAGACTCTCTACACGGTAGCAAAGTTTGGGTGACAAGGGTAGCATCATAAAATGCAAAAAATCGATTGTCTTGAAATTCGACGAAAATTGACTTGGTAATTAGATTTCACGAGACGAATCTAATGGTGAAGTCCATTTCATCATTTGAGTTCTAGAAAAATTTGAGGTTTTCAACCCATACCGTAACGACTAATTATCATTTTGTCCTTTACCATAAAATTTTAAATTTTTTCAGGCTTTACTCTATCACTATTAGCTTCTCACTATCAAAATTTTCATCAAAAAGAATTTTATTGGACTATTAGTCAAGTGAGTCTAGTCTCGTTGTGACAACAATTTTTGTAAATTATCAGAGTAATTTCTACATAGCATTTTTTATATATAATTTGATTGATCAGAAAGAGATATTAATCTTTATTATCATTTTCTTTTGTATTAGAACATGATGATTCAATTAAGGATAATCTTCTTTTTATGTTTTGAATCTCAAATTTAATTCATTGATCTCATGTTTAAGATCAGGATTTGTTGTCTCTTTCTCATTAAAAGGTGGTTGATTAAACATATCAAAAGCTTCTTTAAAGGAATATAGTTGAGTCATTGTAGGTTTAATATTCTTATCTTCTTTAGGAAAAGATTCAATATATTTTTCAATAGCTTTTCTTTTGGTTATTGGATCTTGAAGTTGATTTATTAGGTCTAAAATCATAAATTGATGTTTAGTACAAATATTAATATTTAATCCATTCATGTCAATTATAGCCTTATAATAATTTTCCTATGTTTGACATTAGCATTGTCTATGATCTTTGTCTTTATCACTACGTAATTTAGTAGCTGTATTTATATCAAGAATATCATTTTTTTCATCAAAGGCATGTTACTCCATGATTGGGTGGTTACTTGGAGGTGGTATCCACCTATATAAATAAATGAAAATTTCTTTGTAGAAATTTGACAAGTGATTCAAGTGTTTCAATGATACACTCTCCCTTTCCAAATGCTCTCTATCTCTCTTTGCATTCTCTTTGAGTTAACACCATACACCCTTTGATTTGTGAGTGTGGGAAAAAAGAGACTCTAGTATCCACTTCTTCAATCGAATACGAGATTTAAATGTGTAAAGAAGCTTGAGAACCTTTGGGTTTAGCATTGTTGGGCTCGTAACAAGAAGTAATGATACGATTAATTTTTTGGTTCTTCAAGAGGTATAATGAAAACCCATTATGTATTATGTGTGATTAAATGTCAACATTGGTATTAGAGAGTAATTTATTTGTTGATTTGCAATAATATGTCATGCTTGAATATATGATGTATATTTATGATTTTCGATTCATGACCGGGAATAGTCATTAACATGCAAAATGGGTCTATCTTTGTGATGATTTATGGGACCAAAATTTTTGATGGATTTGTTCCATATACTTCTAAAATATCACATGTAAAGTTTGACAACGATTCATTAAGTGGTTTGCAAGAAAAATCAAAATTGAAGTTTCCAATCTCATAAAATTTATGTTTTTTTTCCAAAATTTAGATCATATTTCAAACTGTAAAACGTGATTTTTGATGCAAATTATTTACATAAGATGAATTTTCATCACATAAGCTTTCAAACGGTATATCGTACGCATTTTTCCAATAAGCATATTAGGAGAAATTGGTGTCGTGCAACACTGAAATTGATAGTTGAAATAGTAACTACTAATTGAAAAAGCAAAAAAAATGATGCTAAAAATTCACACACGAACACATTTTTTCATGATCGGCCACCCATGTCAAGCATGTTGGCACATGGAAGCATGGAGCCTTAGCTTACTGGTGTAGTGATTTTTTTTTTTAGTATGGATCTAAATGGTAGAGAGCCTTTTAAAAAAGAAATTTGTGGCTATGGTACATGAAAGGTTTTGCGTGTACTGTTTAATAAATTTTTAACTTCTTTGTAATTTTTTTTTAAATTAAAAATATTTAATCTTTTTGTCAAGTTGATTCTCAACCACATTCTTATAATGGTTAAATTTTTTCAATGCTTCTTCTTTACTCCTTAGAAAATATGCATAGCAATATCTTGTGCAATCATCAATAAACGTAATAAAGTACTTTTTTCCACCTCTAGTTTAAACATATTTCAAATCACTTGTATCACTACGAATTAACTTAGAGGTTCAGTACTTCTTTCAATATTATGAAATAATGTTATAGTTAATTTTAATTCAACACATGCCTCACATTTATGATTTGCATCAATATTAAATTTAGGCAACAATTCTAAAGTTATTAATTTATGCAAAAATATCAAAATTAACATATCCTAATCTATCATGCCATACATTGGAAGACTCAACCATATAAGTAGAAGATGTGTTATTATTATTAAAATCAGATACAATTATCATTACATTCATCTTAAAGAACTCATCACTCATATATCCATTGCTTACATAAATCCCACTCTTGGTGAGTACAAATTTGTCAAACTCAAAGATCAACCCTAAAACTGTAAATCTCTACATGTTTATATTAATATAGTAATGTAATTTTTTATTAATTCCTATATATGTAATGACATAAGAATGGACCATACAGATTGTAACAGTAGGAATAAATACTAAAGAGTCAAATCGATTGTGAAGTTTAAGTTTCGAAGGTGTTTAAGCTTGGGAAAGGTTGTTAGGTAAGTTTCTAAATATTTTTAGGCCAAAATAAGATTTTTATTGAATTCGGAAGGTTGAGAAACCTTGGGAGATGTAATATGAGGTGTATTAAAAGTTAGAAAGTATCCTGGAGTTTAAACATATTTTAGAAACAATTCAGATAGAAAGGAATTTGACACTACCTTAGTATTTTAGCTATAAAATTTTACTCCCAACTCCGATTGATCTGAATTTTGGCCAATAGAAATTAGATTTCAAGAAAATATTTTGAAACGACTTTTAAATAGGTCAAAATCGATTTGGAAGTTGAGGGTATACTGTCACCCACGTTCGGACGGGAATAGACACGCGTCCGAACACATTTGGCAGAAAGTTGAGCAAAGGAACACGCATCTGAATAGTTAAAAACACACGTCCGGACGCAACCAACCAGGGGCTTCATGTCCCAAACCTGTTTTGGGTGTTCTCTCCAATTTTTCCACTATAAATACCCAAAGAACACCCTTTAGGCTTAGTTTCATCAATTCTAACCACTAGAGAGCCTTGGAGAGTAAGAAAGAAGGGGAGAAACACAAGATTGAATGAGATTTTCGCGTTAGATCGGATCAAAATCTCTAATTTTTCACACAACATTAAGAAAATAAGATAGGGGTTTCTTCTCACTCTTATTTATTGAGGTATATAAATATATATATATATATATGTGTGTGTGTGTGTGTGTGTGTGTGATTTGACTCTAAATTGTAGATATTTATTATGGAATCTTTGTTCCTTGATGTTCTTGCAAACCTTACCATATTTAGAATGAAGTTATAGTTTGATAGCCCTGACATGCTTGTTCTTGATACCAAAACTCTAGTTTTTGAGAAATATGAATTTTTCTTCTTGATATTCCTTTGTTCTTGATTTCAAGACTCTAGCACTTTGTTTGAACAAATAAAAATATATATTTGATAATCTCTTGCATATTTTTCTTGAATTGCACCACTGAAAAAATCCCTATGGAATTGGGGGTTTTTGATTTACTTGTGATTTGAGAAATTAGTTGGTATTGTATGTCTTGTGTGGATGTTTGGATGAACATAGGTGGTTGTTGGCTGGGTATCATAGAATGAGTAGATGCATTTCTTACTCCATGTGAGTTTGAAGGTTTCCTACCACTCGTAGTGGGGTTAGTGCCTTGCGATAACCAAATAACTATTCGCTCACGTGGTATCGAGGCTGAGGGTTAGTATACTATTCCTGGGTTGGATCGTCCCTGCCGATGTTTCGGTATATGCCCTTACTAAAGTTGTATATTCTTACGAGGACTGAGTGTGTGTGTGAGCTAGGATATTCTCAATGTATGTATTCATGCAAAGTCTTACTTGCTACCTGAGATACAAATACATAATGTGGGCAATGGTACATTGTGAGGAATGTTATAAGAAATTGTTTAAAATGGTTGATATTGGAATGGTTTTTGGTTTGGAAATTGGTTTTACTTCTTCATTCTATATATATTGATTTTGCATAAACTTGAGATGAGATGAGTTGTCACTGTTTTCTTTCAAAATTCATATATGATATTTGTAAAATAAGACTAATGGGTTTTATATGTTTTCTAAACCTTGTTCAAATTTGAGAGGATTTTTCTACAGAGTTTAGTACTCACCCCTTACAAATAATATTTATTTTTAAATTTTGATTTAGAGGAAGGGCTCAGAGTTGATGAGCAAATAGCTTGGGAAGCTCAATTGGATGGAAGCGTGGGTCCCAAGGGAGATGTCTAGAGTTGTTCTCTTTATGTCTTAGACTAGGAGATGCATTTTGAGATGATATTTTGTTTATTTTGCTGCAAGATAAAATTTGATTTTTAGATGTAATTGTCATAGTTTGGAATATTCTTTTGGATGTAATGACCATGGTTTGACATATTCTTTTGGATGATGTTGTAGATATTATGTAACGCTCCAAAATCCACCCTGGACGGCATTACAAACTAAAAACCATTCACATCATGAGAGCAACTAAATAATTCATCCATAAAGAAATTTCATTCATCAAATATATCATTTACAATATCATCCCAAAAAAATAGGCCAACCATGGCCACTATATCCAAAAGAATATGTCAAGCTATGACAATTATATCCCAAAAGAATTATATTTAAACTTAGTAATAGAATAAACAAAATACTAGACTATACATGATCGTAAATAAATTTCCTAGTCTAGCGCAAAAATAAACTATAGCTCTAGACGTCTACCTCGGGATCCATGAACCCGTCTAGTGGAGCTTCCAAATGTGTTGGTTCCCCAATTCCCAAATCCTCCTCTAGTACATAATCTGAAAAATGTAGTTTATAAGGGGTGAGCACTAAGCTCTGTAGCAACCTTCCTCTCAAACTCGAATAAGGTCTAGAAAAACAGATAAAAACGGTCAGTCACCTTTCACAAATAGCATATATGGATTTTTGAAATAAAACAGGGACATTTAAACAGATCTCCAGTTTAAGCAACAACAGTAATTTAATGCATATGGGAAACCAACATACAACTAATAATCCAATCCACCATAAATCGTTTCTCCCAAGTTCTTGCGGAATCTCATACTTCCCAAAATTCTTGTAGAAACTAGTTATGGTACAATGAACAATAACCCACCATTGTATTCGTATCTCTGGTGTGAAGTAAGACCTCGCATGGATACTATCAAAAATATCATTTCCCACGTACAATCCACAGAAATCCTCGCAAGGATGTCCAACTTTTAGGAAGGGCGTATGCCAACACCATGGCAGTGAAATATCCAACCAAAGAGTAGTATACTAGCCCCTTTTTTCACGATAACCCGTAAGCGACAATGGTTTAGTCCTCGCAAGGCACTAACCCTATTACGAGTGGTAGACAAAGTTCTAACCCACACGGAATAAGAAGACGTCTACCCACTCCATGATACCCGGTCAATCATATCCCATGTTTATCCAAACAACCACACAAGAGATACAATATCAACAATTCCATCAATAACAAACAATTTCCAAAACCCCCAAATCCATGGGTATTTTCAAGAGTACAAGTAATTTCAACAATCCCCAAATTTTCACATGTGTCACTTCAATAGAACATTGAAGAAAATGCAAGAGAACGTCATCAATATTATTTTATTATTCAACACAAAGCACTAAGGTTTTAAAATCAAGAACCAAGGAAGAATCAAGAGGAAAATCCATCACTCTTGAAAACTAGAGTTTTAAATCAAGAAAAAGAGATTTCATGAGTATTCAACCCCAACTTTATTTAAAACATGGTTATAATTTCAAGAAGACCAATAAAAGATGATTTCATAGCAAATATATATGATTTAGAGTCAAAATATACATATATACAAGCCCTAGTCTCAATGAACAAGAATGGAAGAAAACCCCCTACCTTGCTTCCTTAGTTTTGAGCGAAGAAGATGAAGATTTGATCTTTCCAAAACTTGAATCACCCTTTAATCCTTCATTTTTCCCTTTCTTTCTTCCTCTCTAAGCTTTTCTAGGGTTAGAAGTGTTGAAATGGGGCTTAGGGAGGTGTCCTTAGGTATTTATAGTGGAAGAAATGGTGTCTTGTTCGCAATTTTTAGAGTCAGAATTCGTAACTAACGTTCGAACGTCATTGGCATTCGAACGTCCTTAGCTCCCAGTACTTTGGTTTTTCCATCAAACAAAAAGTACTGGAATGCACTGTCATTCGAACATCATCAATGTTCGAACATCATTCCTGTTTCTGCTGGAACTTCCAGTGCATTTTTGGCCTATTTAGAGGTCGATTTGGAAAATCTTCATGAAACACACCTTTGTAGCTCTAGAAGTCTAATATCTACTGTCAAAATTGCATATCAAATGGACATTAGGATAAAGATTTAGTATCCAAATACTAGGAAGTGTCCAAAATCTTTTTTACCAAAATTCTCTCTAAAGTGTATTTTCATTCCGAAGTACTTCCAAACTTCTACAACATACCTTATTACCTCAACTAACATTTTTATTTCTACTCTTATAATCTACATAGTTCATGCATACATCATTACATATATTAGCATTTCAAAAACATAATTACATTGTTATATCAAGATAAGAATGTGGGGGTTTACAATCCACCACCTTAAAGAAAGTTTCATCCTCGAAACTTACCTTAAGTAGAGAACAAGTGAGGGTACTTCTCTCACAGCTCCAACTCTGGTTCCCAAGTAGCTTCCTCCACCCCATGATGTTGCCACAAGACTTTCACTAGTTGAATGACTTTGTTGCGTAGTACCTTCTCCTTAGTGTAGAGAATCTTCACCGGTTGTTCTTCATATGTTGCTCCATCTTGAACTTCAATATCCTCCAAATCCACGACATGCATTGTATCCGGTTGACACTTTCTTAACATTGAAACATGAAACACGTCGTGTACTCCGGATAACTGAGCCAGTAACTGAAGTTGATATGCCGCTTTGCCCACTACTTTGATCACTTTAAATGGTCCGATGTACCTTGGAGCCAATTTTTCCTTCTTGCCGAATCTCAAAACTCCCTTCTTAGGCGACATTTTGAGGAAAACATAGTCCCCTTCTTGGAACTCCAATGGTCTTCGTTTTCTATCCGCATAGCTTTTCTATCTACTTTATGCCGTGCGTAGTCTCTCCCGAATGAGTTGACTCTTCTTTGTAGTTTTTCGAACAATTTTCGGCCCAAACAAGCTGTTCTCGCCCGCTTCTAACCAACACGTTGGTGATCGACATGGCCTTTCATACAATGCTTCATACGGAGCCATTCCAATACTTGCTTGATAGTTGTTGTTGTACGCAAATTTCACCAACGGCAAATGGCCACTCCAACTTCCCTTGAAGTCCAATACGCAAGCACAGAGCATATCCTCCAAAATCTGTATCACCCTCTCGGATTGGCCATCCGTTTGGGGATGAAAAGTGGTGCTAAAATGTAATTCTGTCCCCATAGCTCGTTGTAGACTTTTTCAAAATTGCGCCACAAAACAGGAATCACGATCTGATACGATAGATAATGGAACTCCATGCAATCTCACGATCTCGCGGATATACAGCTTGCTCAAGGTCTCTAGAGTGTTTATGGTCTTCATACTCAAGAAATGTGCGGACTTGGTAAGTCTATCCACAATGACCCATACGGCATTATGACCGCGTGAAGTCCGTGGAAAACCTAACACAAAATCCATGGTGATGTGATCCCACTTCCACTCTGGAATAGGCAAGGACTGTAGTAATCCTCCCGACTTTTGATGTTCGATCTTCACTTGCTGGCACACCGCACATCGTGCTATGAACCTTGCAACATCCTTCTTCATTCCCTTCCACCAATATTGGCGCTTCATGTCCCTATACATTTTTGTGCTACCGAGGTGGATAGCAAACTTAGAATGATGGCACTCTCCAAGTATCTCCTCCTTTAGGGACGAATCATCAGGGACGCATAATTTCTCCCCATATCTTAGTTCTCTATTTCTCAAAGAACAACGCTCCATTGTTTCTCCATTCTCCAATTTAGCTCGAATCTACGCTAAATCATGATCTAAGCATTTTAATGGCCGAGATCCATCTTCTCCAACCCATAGATCATACTCTCCAAGGACATCCCTCATTTTCCATTTACTTGCAAGAACATTGAGTTCACCCCAAGATTTTTGGCTAAGTGCATCGACGACTACATTGGCTTTCCCCGGATGGTAGTTGAGTGTGAAATCATAATCTTCTAGATATTCAACCCACATTCTTTGTCGAAGATTCAAGTCTTTCTTTGTGAACACATACTTGAGGCTCTTATAATCAGAGAATACTTGAAATTTTTTCCCATATAAGTAACATCTCCACAACTTAAGAGCAAAAACCACAGCGGCAAGCTCTAAGTCATAGGTGGGATAATTCTGCTCATGAACCTTAAGTTGTTTAGTGCCATAGGCAACCACTTTCCCTCCTTGCATTAGCACACACCTCAAGCCTCGTAGCGAAGAATCAGTGTACACATCGTATCCTTCCCCACTACTCGGAATAATGAGGACAGGTGCCGTCGTCAACCTCTCCTTCAAGGTGCTAAAGGCTAGTTCACATGCTCGAGTCCACACAAATTTTCTCCCTTCCTTATGAGACGAGTCATTGGCATCGCAAGCTTTGAAAACCCTTCCACAAACCTACGATAATAGCCGGCTAACCCCAAGAAATTACGTACTTCTGTCACATTCTTTGGTGGTTCCCATTTCATCACGGTTTAAATCTTTGCAGGATCAAAAACTACCCCTTGTTCCAATACAACATGGCCAAGGAACTTCACTTCCTTCATCCAAAACTCACATTTACTCATCTTCGCATAAAACTTATGTTCTCTCAGTATCTGTAGCACAATAGAGAGATGGCGTCCATGTTCCTTGTGAGTCCGGGAATATATTAGTATGTCATCAATAAAAACAATAACAAACTGATCACGGTATGGCTGGAATACCTTGTGCATTAAATCCATGAAGGCTGTTGGTGCATTAGTCAGTCCGAACGGCATCGCCGTATATTCGAAATGACCATATCGGGTACGGAAAGCTATCTTGGAAATATCCTCTCCCTTGATCTGCAATTAATGGTACCCAGTGCAAATATCAATCTTGGAATAATACTTAGAACCCCTCAACTGGTCGAACAAATCATCAATCCTTGGTAATGGATATTTGTTCTTCACGTTACTCGATTTAACATTCGATAATCCGCACACAACTGAAATGTCTCTTCATACTTCTTCACAAAGACGACCGGGGCTCCCCAAGGTGAAGTACTTAGACGGATAAACCCAATAGCCAACAAGTGGTCTAACTTCTTTCTTAGCTCCTTCAACTCCAATGGTGTCATTCTATAGGGAGCAATGGATATGGGTTCGGTTCTCAGGTAGAGATCAATCTTGAACTCAATCTCTCGTTGTGGGGGTAACCCAAGTAGTTCATCTGGGAAGACATCCGAAAAGTCTGACATCACCAATATTACGTCCGGTTGGGATTTGTCTCGATCATCTCCCATTAAGCTGGCCAAGAAACTTAAATTGCTCCCTGCCTTAGCTTTCAAGAATCTATTTCCCGTCATGAAAAATGGATGAGAAGAATTGCGATCATTCATGAAAGCAAAAACTAATCCTTCTGGTAGTTGAAAGGAAATTCGCTTGCGAAAATAGTCCATCACCGCACGGAAAGCGGACAACAAGTTCATCCCAAATATAACATCGTACGCCTTCATATCTAACGCAACCAAATCGACAACCAACTCTTGCTCCCCAACGCAAAGCACAAATCCTCTACATACCCTTGTTGTATCCAACCGTTCTCCCGTGGGCATGTCAATATTAAGGGCATGTTCTAGCTTCTCAAATTCCAATCCCAAATTAAAAGCATATGCAGTGCGTATGAATGAGTGTGTAGCACCGGGATCAAATAAGATTCAGGCCCAAGAGTTATAAAGAAGCATAATACCTTCCACTACGGCATTAGAAGCATCCTCCTCCAGTTGAGTCAAAGCAAAAACTCTCCTTTGATTGGCGCCGTCGGGGCTTGAGCTTGTAACGGTCTTTGCTGTGCTAGCCTTTGTACGGGTGGCTTATTTATTGGTACCTGCCCGGTTGCTTGATTGGTCCTTGGGGGAAACGATGGGCATTGATTTTTGAAATTCCCAAACTTTCCACATGCAAAGCAATGTCGTGGTTCCGTGTCTGTCCTAGTCTGAACAACTCCATCTCCTTGGGTTGTCAGAAGTCTCTGTCCACTTGCCCGGTCTGGCCATAGGTATGATGCCGTATAATGCTCCAAAACACACCCTGGACGGTATTACATTCTAAAACCATTCATATCATGAGAGCACTAATATAATCTCTTAAGAAACAAGACTTCATTTGTCATCCATGAATATTTATAACATTATCCAAAAGAATAAGCCCAAGTCATGGCTATTAAATCTCAAAAATTAATTAAAGAAGCGCAACGAAATAAACAAAAGAAGCAAGACTACACAATGTTCTAAAAGAATGTCCTAGTCTAGTACAAAAGGAAAGGAGGTCACTCTATTCGTCCACCTCGGGATCCACACTCCCATCCAGTAGAGTCTCCCAAGTAGCGGGCTCCTCGACCCTTACGTCCTTCTCCTCAAGCGGGTAATCTAAAAAATGTTAGCGATAGGGAGTGAGCACGAAGCTCTGTAGAAAAATTTTCTCAAACCCATACAAGGTTTAGAAAAGCATTTAAAATGGTTGGTCTCAATTTTAACATAACAGAGATACATAATTTGAAATAAAGCAGTGACATTTAAAAAGGATCTCAAGTTTATTTAAAAACATTACATAAATGAATAAACGAGTACCACATACAAATAATAACCATTAATTGTCATAACCAATTTCCAACAATCCTTTCGGTAGGTAGCATACTTTGTGGTAACCTCCACCCCCTTTTAGGTCACCTTGATTCTCAAGCATCCTTACCGAAAACCTCTTGAAAATAGATGAGCATCCTTACATGGAACCTCTTACAATTTACTACATTGTTTCCCAAGCATCCTTACCGGGAACCTCTTGGGAAGGGGTAAGCATCCTTACAAAGAACCTCTCACTCATTTGCATCACAAAAAACCCAACCAAAGATACAATTTCAACATTTATCTAAATTTACAAGCATCTATCCAAAATTCCCAAAATATATCACGTAACAGTTCCACAACCAACTAAGAAAATACATGAGATCACAATAACATCATTTTTCTACCCAACACAAAGCACTAAGGTTTTGAAATCCATAATAAAGAAAGCATTTAGGAAGAAAATACATCATTCTCCAAAAATTAGGGTTTTAAAACTAGAAAGGAGATTTCATGGTTTTAAACCTTATTTTGTTCAAAATATGTAATCCTTGCAAAAAGTCTAAGAGATGATGATTCCATAGCATATATATACCATTGATAGCCAATACACACATATATAAATACCCCAGCCTCAATGTAAGTGAATGAGAGAAAACTCATACCTTGAATCCTTAGTTTGTAGGAAGAACTTGAACTTTGATCTTGAATCTACCCTTAAATCTCTTGTTTTTTCCTTCCTTTCTTCCTCTCTAATGCTCTCTAGGATTCCAAGAGGTGTGGGGTGAGAGTGGAGTGAAAGAAATGAGGGAAAATGGGATGAAAATGGGGTTTAAAACACCTCAGCCCCGAATTCACTATTCACATCCTGTTTTGGCTTTTTCCAAAATTACGGTTTTACCACTAAAAATCTTCAATTTGATCCATATGACTACCCTAAGGTTTTTCGACGTTCCGGATTTATTTTTAATGTTATTTTAACCTAAAAACATTTATTTTTATAATTTATCTCAAAACCAAAGTCAACGTACACCCGAAACACTAAAGTTTTGATTTTACCTATCCGAAACCGGTTATTAATGAAGTTTTACGTTGTTTGCAAATAAAAGGTGATAAAGGGTGCTTCTTAAAGATTTTATAATTATTTGAAGCCTAAATGTACTCATTATTCTTATATTTGAATTTAGGATGCAAATGGAGACGTTAAATGCAAAACGAAGCTAATTGGACTATTTTTGACATCGCTTCGTTATCGGGCATAATTCTCTCATCCGAGCTCCGATTGAGATGATTCAAGATGCTATAGAATGATAATAAAGAGCTCTAAAACTTTTGTGTTTGTGTGTTAAGAGATATTGATTGCATTAACGTCTAAATCAGGCTTGAAGTTACATCCAATGCACTATTTACATGCACTGTTCATGCTAATTGGGCTGTTTTGACATCACTTCGTTATCTAGGAATAAATCTCTCATCCGAGCTCCGATTGAGATGATTAAAGATTTTATGGAATGATACAAAAATAGCTCTACAGCTTTGGTGTTTGAGTTTTGAGAGATATTGACTGTATCAAGGTCGAAATCGCGCTTGAAGTTGCAGCCAGTGCATTGTTCACGTCCTGTTTCATTCCTTTTCCATTTTCAATCCATTCCTAAGCCAACCAAATTCATCCCAAACCTCTTCAACACATATTTCTACACCAAACCTATTTAATACAAGTTCTAGGACCTAAAATTTCATTTTTTCACTTATTAAAACCAAATTTCAACTATTATTTTCACTAACATTTTAAATTTCTACTTTTCCAATCTACCAAATTCAAACACACATCACTACACATATCCACATTTTTACCACAATTATTTACTATATATCTATATACATATATAAAAAAAAATGCAGGGTGTTACAATCCACCCCCCTTAAAGAAAGTTTCGTCCTCGAAACTTACCTCAAGTAACGAACAAATATGGATACTTCTCCCGTATTTCTTGCTCCGGTTCCCATGTAGCTTCCTCCACTCCATGGTGTTGCCACAAAACCTTCACCAATCTGATAACTTTGTTGCGAAGCACTTTTTCCTGGGCGTCTAGAATTTCTACTGATTGTTCTTCGTAGGTTGCTCCGTCTTGAATTTCAATCTCCTCCAAGTTTACGATTGGAGTTGCATCCGAATGACACCTTCTCAACATGGACACGTGGAACACATCATGTACTTCGGATAGCTGGGCTGGTAGTCGAAGTTGATATGTCACCTTGCCTACCGCTTTAATTACCTCAAACGGTCCAGTATATCTTGGCGCTGACTTCCCCTTCTTACCAAATCAAAACACGCCATTCTTGGTGACACCTTGAGAAATACGTAGTCTCCCACCTTGAATTCTAAGAGTCTTCGTCTGTGGTCCGCATAGCTCTTCTGTCTATTTTGCGCCGTTCGTAGCCTCTCTCAGATGAGTTGAATCTTCTCCGTAGTTTCTCGAACAATGTCCAGTCCAAACAAACTACTCTTGCTGGCTTCTAACCAACACGTCGGTGATCGGCATGGTATTCCATACAATGCTTCATACGGTGACATCCCAATATTTTCCTGATAGTTGTTGTTGTAAGCAAACTCCACCAACGGTAAGTGGTCGCTCCAACTCCCCTTGAAGTCCAACGTGCAAGCGCGTAACATATCCTCCACAATCTGTATCACCCTCTCGGATTGGCCATCCATTTGGGGATGAAAAACCGTACTAAAGTGTAACTACATCCCCATCGCTTGTTGTAAACTCTGCTAGAATCTCACCATAAACCTAGCGTCATGATCCGACACAATCGAGAGCGGAACGCCATGTAACCTCACTATCTCACGAATATACAACTGGCTCAAAGTCTCAAATGTATCCGTGGTCTTTGTATCCAAAAAGTGAGCGGACTTGGTGAGTCTATCCACAATGACCCACATTACAATATGCCTGCACGACGTCCGTGGTAAACCCAAAACGAAGTCCATGGTGATGTGATCCCACTTCCACTCTGAAATAGGCAAAGACTGTAGGACTTCTCCTGGCCTTTGATGCTCAATCTTCACTTACTGGCACACTGCATATTTTGCCACATACTTGGCCACATCTCGCTTCATTCCCCTCCACCAGTATTGACACTTCATGTCCCTATACATCTTTGTGCTACCGGGGTGGATAGCAAACTTGGAGCGATGACACTCTCCTAGTATTTTCTCCTTTAGGGACGAATTATCGAGAACACATAGCTTCTCCCCATATCTCAACTCTTCATTTTTCCAAAACCATCCTTCAATCGCTTCTCCATTCTCCAATCGGGCTCTAATCCAATCGAGTTTCGAATCCAGGCATTGCAACTCCACTACCCGTCGCCAAAGTGTCGGTTGAGCTACAAGGTTGAATAGATATGGTTGATACTCCAGTCCATCCACCCATAGATCGTACTCCTCCAATGCATCAATCATTTTCTATGAATTTATCACAAGAAAATTGATTTCACCCCGAGACTTCCTGATAAGAACATAGGCAACTACATTGGCCTTCCCCGGATGGTAGTTGAGCGTGAGCTCATAATCTTCCAAGTACTCAATCCACCTTCTCTGCCGGAGATTCAAGTCTTTCTGTGTGAAGATATACTTGAGGCTTTTATGGTCCGAGAACACTTGAAATTTCTCCCCGTATAAATAACATCTCCACAACTTAAGAGCAAACACCACCGCAGCCAGCTCCAAGTCGTGTGTGGGATAATTCTGCTCATGCACCTTGAGTTGTCTCGAGCCATACGTCATTACCTTCCCTTCTTGAATTAGAACGCATCCCAAGCCGCGTAGTGAAGCATTGGTGTAGACATCATAGCCCTCTCCACTGCTCGGAATAATGAGGATAGGTGTCATCGTCAACTGCTCCTTCAAGGTGCGAAAAGCTAGTTCACACGCTTGAGTCCACAAAAATTTCTCCCCCTTCTTTGTAAGGTGAGTCATTGGCATCGCAAGCTTGGAGAACCCTTCCAAAAACCTATGATAATAGCCGGCTAACTCCAAGAAACTCTATACTTCCGTTACGTTCTTCAGTGGTTCCCATTTCATCACAGCCTCAATCTTTGTGGGATCAACCGCTACTCCTTGCTCGGACACAACATGGCCAAGGAACTTTACTTCCTTCATCCAAAACTCACACTTGCTCATCTTCGCATATAACTTATGTTCTCTCAATGTTTGTAGCACAATAGAGAGATGACAAGCATGTTTCCCCTGAGTCTGTGAGTAAATCAATATGTTATCAATAAACACAATGACAAATTGATCGAGGTAAGGCCGGAAGACTCTATGCATCAAATCCATGAAGACTGCGGGGACATTAGTCAATCCAAACAGCATCACCGTATACTCGAAATGATCATACCGGGTACGAAAAGCAGTCTTAAGAATATCCTCCTCCTTAATCAGCAGCTGATGATACCCCGTGCGAAAATCAATCTTGGAGTAATACTTCGAACCCTTCAACTGATCAAATAAGTCATCAATTCTCGGCAACGGATAGTTATTCTTCACGGTAACCCGATTCAACTTTCGGTAATTTGTGCACAACTGTAGAGTCTCATCCATTTTCTTCACAAAGAGGATCGAGGCTCCCCAAGGTGAAGTACGTAGACGGATAAACTCAATTGCCAACAAGTGATCCAACTGCTTCCTTAGCTCCTTCAACTCCAAAGGTGCCATCCAGTAAGGAGCAATGGATATGGGTTCGGTTCCCAGATAGAGATCGATCTTAAACTCAATTTTCCTATGTGGCGGTAATCTGAGTAATTTCCCAAAAAAAACATCCAGAAACTTCGATACAATTAACACCACATCCGTATGAATTTTATCCCTGTCATCTCCCATCAAGCTAGCTAAGAAACTCAAATGACTTCCCAATTTCACTTTCAAGAATCTACTTCCCGTAGTAGGAAATGGATGGAAAAAATCTCAATTATTCACAAAACTGAAAACGACTCCTCTCGGCAACTGAAATATAATCGACTTGTAGAAATAATCCATTACCGCTCGAAAAGCGGACAACAAGTTCATCCTGAAAATTACATCATACCCCTTTATCTCTAAAGCAATCAAATCCACAATCAATTCATGCTCCCCAATGCGAAGCACGCAACCCTTGTAGACTTGGCTAGTATCTAACCGTTCTCCCGTGAGCAAGCTAATATTCATAACATGCTCTAGCTTCGCAAAATTCAATCCCAAATCAAGTGCATATGTCGTGCATACAAATGAGTGTGTTGCACCGAGGTCAAATAATATTCGGGTCCAATAATTGTAAATAAGGACGATACCTTCCACAACGGCATTGGCAATGTCCTCCTCCGGCTAAGTCAAAGCAAATACTCGCCCTTGGACTGCTTGTACCTGTCTGGCAGTCTGGATAGGCCCCTAAGGTAGAAAAACTGGGCAATGCATCCGAATATGTCCCACACCTCCACATGCAAAGCAGGATTGTGGGGTAATACCGATTCTAGTCTAAGTGTCTCCCTCTCCTCGGGCTATCAAAAGTCGTTGTCCACCTGTCTGGTCTGGGCCACGGTATGGTGTCGGTCTCTTTGCCCCACTAATGCTAGTACCCGTTCGGATTGCACCTCCTATCGAGAAGCCCTGTCGTCGTTGGCTATCCTCTATGGCTCTATCTACCAGTGCAGCTCTGTCCACCAAGTCCCCAAAATTACGGATTTTGAGAGCCACCAACTTCTCTCTAATGATCGGCCTCAGACCATGCTCAAAGCGTTTGGCCCTATCGGCCTCAGTAGATATAAATCCCGTAGCATAACGGGAGAGTTTGTCAAATCGCCTCTCATAATCAGCCATGGTCATACTACCATGTCGTAGTGCAAGAAAATTCGCCTTCATTCGGTCTCTGACCGATTCAGGAAAGTACTTATCTAGGAAAAGTTGATCAAACTCTTTCCAAGTGAGTGTGTCGATGTCCCTTCTCCTCTTTATGGCATCCCACCAATAGTCGACCTCCCCCTCAAACAGGTAGGTCGCCAAACCAACTCTCAACTCCTCGGCAACTCCCATGCCGTTACAGATCTTCTTCACTCGACAGATCCATCTATCCGCCTCCAAAGGATTGGAGCTCCCTTGGAAATTGGGTGGTCATTGTCTTAAGAATTCCCGAAGAGCTATCATCTTTTGGTCTCCGTTCCCATGGCCCGGTACTTGAGCGAGAGGATAAGCTCCACCATTGTGATTGGTGTTACCATTTTAATTTTGTACCAAAGTGGTGAGCTCCCTCAAGCATTGGTAAATGCCTTGCATGGCATCCGGAGGTGGTGGTGGTGGTGGGTTCGCTTGACCTCCACGGCCACGGCCATGTCCGCATCCCCGTCCTTGTTTGTCGTTCATCCTGCACATCAATTAACAACTTAGTTCATGAATGTACAGGACATCCTAAATATTAGGTTAAGCTAAGGCATAGTACATGTATAAAATTTCACTCAAGGATTTGATTCACCCTAATCTTTAAGCTCTAGAGGTGATTCCATAGCCTACAGCTACCATGTAAGACCTAAAGCCTAAGCTCTGATATCAACTTTGCAACGCCTCAAAACACACCCTAGACGGTATTACATTCTAAAACCATTCATATCATGAGAGCACTAATATAATTCCTTAAGAAACAAGACTTCATTTGTCACCCACAAATATTTACAATATTATCCAAAAGAATAAGCCCAAGTCATGGCTATTACATCTCAAAAATTAATTAAAGAAGCACAGCGGAATAAACAAAAGAAGCTAGACTACACAATATTTCAAAAGAATATCCTAGTCTAGTACAAAAGAAAAGGAGGTCGCTCTATGCGTCCACCTCGGGATTCACACTCCCGTCCAGTAGAGTCTCCCAAGTAACGGGCTCCTCGACCCTTACGTCCTCCTCCTCAAGCGGGTAATCTAAAAAATGTTAGCGATAGGGGGTGAGTACGAAGCTCTGTAGAAAAATTCTCTTAAACTCATACAAAGTTTAGAAAAGTATTTAAAACGGTCGGTCTCAATTTTAATATAACATAGATACATAATTTGAAATAAAGCAGTGACATTTAAAAAGGATCTCAAGTTTATTTAAAAACACTACTTAAATGAATAAACGAGCACCACATACAAATAATAACCATTAATTGTCATAATCAATTCCCAACAATTCTTTCGGTAGGTGGAATACTTTGTGGTAACCTCCACCCCCCTTTAGGTCACCTTTGATTCTCAAGCATCCTTACCGAAAACCTCTTGAGAATGGATGAGCATCCTTACATGGAACCTCTCACTAATCACTATATTGTTTCTCAAGCATCCTTACTGGGAACCTCTTGAAAAGGGGTGAGCATCCTTACAAGGAACCTCTCACTCATGTGCATCACAAACAACCCAACCAAGTATACATTCAACATTTATCTCAATTTACAAGCATCTATCCAAAATTCTCAAAATATATCATGTAACAATTCCACAACCAACTAAGAAAATACATGAGATCACAATAACATCATTTTTCTACCCAACACAAAGCACTAAGGTTTGAAATCCATAATAAAGAAAGAATTTAGGAAGGAAATACATCACTCTCCAAAAATTAGGGTTTTAAAACTAGAAAGGAGATTTCATGGGTATTAAACCCTACTTTGTTCAAAACATGTAATCCTTGCAAAAATCTAAGAGATGATGATTCCATAGCATATATATACCATTGATAGCCAATACACACATATATAAATACCCAGCCTCAATGTAAGTGAATGAGAGCAAAACTCTACCTTGAATCCTTAGTTTGTAGGAAGAACTTGAACTTTGATCATGAATCTACCCTTAAATTCTTATTTTTCCTTCCTTTCTTCCTCTCTAATGCTCTCTAGGTTTCAAGAGGTGTGGGGTGAGAGTGGAGTGAAATAAATGAGGTCAAATGGGATGAAATGGATTTTAAAACACCTCAGCCCCGAAATTCACTATTCACGGCATGTTTTAGTTTTCTCCAAAATTACGATTTTGTCACTAAGAATCTCTAATTTGATCCATATGACTACTTAAGGTTTTTGACATTTTGGATTCATTTTTAATGTTATTTAACCTAAATATTTATTTTTATGATTTATCTCAAAACTAAAGTCAACGTACACCAAAAATACTAAAATTTGATTTTACCCATCCGAACCGGCTATTAATGAAGTTTTGCGTTGTTTGCAAATAAAAGGT
>CAUOFW020002450.1:0-48922 GCA_963454935.2 Ilex paraguariensis | reverse complement strand
GATCACAAAGTTCAGAAATCAAGTCACAGTAGCAGCAGTGGATTACTCAAGATCAGGCACTAATGACATTGATTAAAGCTACTTTGTCTTCATCAGCAATAGCTCATGTTGTTGGCTATACAACTTCTCAGGATGTCTAGCTTGCCTTGGAGAGAAGATTTTTGTCTTTATCAAGATCCAATGTGTTGCAGTTGAAGACTGTTCTTCAAACAATTAGCAAAGGTTCTGATTCAATTGATGAGTATTTGCAGAAAATCAAAGATGCGAGGGATAAATTAACTACTGTAGCAGTTTTAATTGATGATGGAGATATTCTTCTATATACATTGAATGGATTAACAGTAGAATATAATGCATTCAAGACAGCTATCAGAACTAGGTCTCAATCGATCTCTATTGAAGAGCTGCATGCCTTACTTAAATCTGAAGAAATTTCTTTCAAAGCACAATCTAAGTCTTCACAGACTTCTTTCAATCCCACAATTACGGCAGCTCCTCACTACAGACCTTATGATAACAGCAATATGAATAGTCAGAATCAGAATAGAGGAGGCAATAGAAATCAAGGTCGAGGACTAGAGGAAATCACAATGGCATATTTCATAACTCTCAGAACCAAAGACCTCTTTATAATTCCTTAAATCCATCCAAACATTCACATTCAAAAACTCTCTAGTTCCATGTTAGATCTACTTCAAATTTGGTCATTCTTCCATCAACTTTTATCATCACATGAATTCTTCTTATCAGAATTCTTATCCTCCACATCCTCACATCTGCCTCTCATCCATCTCCTCAACAGAGCTATATTTCATCAGATGTGTTTCTTTGATTATCCTCAGTATTCTGTTATGCCTGCTTCCTCCTCTACTGACTGTGATCCTAATTATTGGCTTACAGATACAAGAGCTTCACACCATATCACTTATGATCTTGCAGACCTGTCCATTTCATATCCCTGTCATGGAGATGATTATGTCTCTATAGGTAATGGTAAGGCACTTGATATTACTCATACTGGCCACTCCTTTCTCAATACCAACTCTCATTGTTTTCATGACGTGTACGTGTTGTGTTGGATGAACTAAATTTCTCACTCCTTGGTTATTCAGGACAAAGCCACAGGGCAAGTCGTATACAAAGGCCAGAGTAAGCATGGACTTTATCATGTTCATGATATTTCTACTTTCAGTTTCTCACCTGTTGCTTATCTAGGCACCAGAATATAAAATAAAGTTTGGCATGATCATTTGGGGCACCTTTCTTCTTCCATTCTACATCAAATTCTGACCAAGTCATCTCTTCCTCACTCTGCAACTCAGGATACAAGTACTATTTGTATTTGCCAATATTGTTGCATGGCAAAATGACCAAGTTACCTTTTCAAGTTTCCAATTCTTGCTCTGTATTACCTTTACAAACTATTCACAATGATTCTCCTTATGTTTCTGTTAATGGCTTTAAATACTATGTTTCTTTTGTGGATGATTTCTCTAAGTTTACCTAGATATTTCCTTTGCTAAACAAATCTGATGTCTACACAGTTTTCAACAAGTTTAAGCCTTACATTGAGACTCAGTTGTCTCATATGCTTAAACAATTTCATTCTGATGGAGGAGGAGAGTTCACCAATTCTCAAATGCAGACCTTTTTATGTGTCAGTGGGATTCATCGTTCCAAGTCTTGTCCTTTTACCCTTCAGCAAAATGGAATTGCTGAGAGGAAGCATAGAGATATATTACAGAAACTACTCTAAGTCTGATGACTATAGCTTGTTTACCTAATTCCCTCTGGTTTTATGCATTTGCTACTACTACTTTTCTTATAAACAGAATGCGCTCTAAGACTACACATAAGAAATCTCCTTATGAACTTCTATTTCATTCACTTCCTGACTATTCTAACCTCAAAACCTTTAGTTGTGCCTGCTATCCTCTCCTTACTCCATATTCCAAACACAAACTACTATTCCTTTTATTCCACTAGATATTACTCACTGGTTTCCACCTACAACTACTTTATCTTTATCTTCTCTCCTTGGTCCTCCTCCTACACCTACTCATGTTTCTTCTTCTCACCTCAATCCTCTTTTTCTTTTTCCTCCTATATCATCTGTCCTATCTCAATCTGGGTCTTATGTTTCTAATACTTCTAATACTACATAGTCTGCCTGTAGTTCTGTTTCCCTTCTATTGTACCATCCTCTACTCCTTCTTTTACTCAACCCCAGCCCATTGTTTCTGTGCATCCTATGCAAACCAGAGCCAAGTCTAGTATTCACAAACCCAAAATTTTTTTACCATCAGCTAATCCTGTTGAACCTACCTCTTTCACTTCAGCTTCCAAGTTTCTTGAGTGGAGGGGTGCTATATCTGATGAATTCTTTGCTCTCCAGCAGTAGGGTACTTAGACTCTTGTCCCTTCTTCTTCTCATCACAATCTCATTGGTTGTAAATGGGTATATCGTATTGAACATAACTCAGATGGTTCTATCTCTAGATCCAAAGCCAGGTTGGTTGCAAAGGGATTTCATCAGGCTGCTAGTATAGACTACCATGGAACCTTTAGTCCAGTTGTTAAGCATGGTACTGTTAAGCTGGTTTTAACTCTTGCAATTCAGTATCAGTGGTCTCTTCATCAGTTGGATGTTACAAATGCATTCCTCCATAGGTCTCTTAATGAGGAGGTTTAAATGCATCAGCCTCTTGCCTTTATTGATCCAGTCCATCCTCATTATGTTTACAGGTTACACAAATCTATCTATGGTCTCAAACAGGCTCCTTGTGACTGGTTTGAAACCTTTACAACTCATCTTCTCACTCAGTCTTTTAAAGCTTCTGCTGCTAATCCCTCTTTGTTCATCAGATCTGTTAAAGGCTCTTTAACTGTTCTCCTCCTTTTTGTGGATGATATTATTCTTACAGGGATGACTCAGCCTATATTGCTTCTCTCAAGACTAATCTCAGTACTATTTTTGAAATGAAGGACCTTGGTCCCCTTCATTTCTTTCTTGGTATTGAGGTTCAGCATTTTTCCAAATTTCTCAACCAGCACAAATATACTCTGGATCTTCTTACCAAAACTAACATGACTAAGTGCAAACCCTGCAAGACAACATGTGCAGCCACTGCTAGACTTGGCAAAATAAATGGCTTCCAACTTTCATATCCTTCTTTGTACAGAAGCTTGTAGGCTCTCTTCAATATCTTACATTTACTAGACCACACATTGCCTACTCTGGAAACCATGTATGCCGGCACATGAGCAGTCCCACTGATGTTCATCTTGTAGCTATCAAAAGGATTTTAAGGTACCTCAAGGGTACTGCAACTCATGGCATCTCTTTTCATCCCAATTCTGTTCATCTTGCAGCTTATACAGATGTAGACTGGGCAGGTGATCCCAATGATAGGTGATCAACTACTGGTCTTATTCTCTATTTAGGTTCCAATCCAGTTCATTGGCTTCCTAAGAAACAGACCACAGTTTACAGGTCTACTACAGAAGCTGAGTTTAGAGCCTTACCTCACACAACTGCTAAACTTACCTGGTTACAACTTCTGCTAAAAGATCTGCATATTCAGCTTCCTCAGTCTCCTAAGTTGTGGTGTGACAATATTTTGGCCTTAGCTGTTGCTTCCAATCCCAAGTTTCATGCAAGAGCTAAATATATGGAGATAAATTTTCATTTTGTCAGAGAGAAAGGGGCTAACAAATAGATTAGGTTGCTGACATTTTTTTCTGAGGGACTCTGCTCAGTTGGTCCCCCTCCATCAATTTGAGGGGGTGTGATAACTTAGCTTAGCTCACATGGACTCTGCTCAGCTAATCATATGCATAGCTCAGCTCACATGGACTGTAATGGAGAAGCATCACACTAGATAGTTTTTGGATTAAGTTTGTTAGAATATTCCAGCTCAACATTTTGCAGTTGTAATAATCTGTTAGATTGTTAGTTGTTAGATGGTTAAGCTATTAATCTTGGTTGTATAAGTTTGTACAAACTCATTAAGCTGAAAATACAATTGAAGATCTCTTCATCTCTCTGTCTCGCAATCTCTTTTCTTATCTTTTTCTGTCTCTCTATGACTTCAACATAGACTCCATTCCTTTACTGCATGTTATCCGAATAGGCATCCTTAGCGTTTCCTGGACTTGCAGAATAAAGTCATTACCACTTGGAATCGAGAGAAATGAGGAAATATCTTCAATTTCCTTCTAAGACAGGATGTAAACTATCTATCTTCTTAATCTGTCACAGAGCTCAACTGTTAAGTCAAAAGGTCGGTCTACCAGAACATTAAAGAACAAGTGCTTCTGAGTGCAGTGAAAGCTATCCTTGTCAAGGAATTGTGTTGCAAGATATCTGCACAAAAAGAAGCAAGTGGGGTAGCCAAAGCTCGATGGAGCAATTTCAATCTCCATAGTGCCTTTCGGAGGAGCACACAGAGCAGGGTCTAGAGTAAGTGAGACATAATTTTATCCTCATTTGGGAGATATTGGTTTTGTCACTTGAATGCTTGGCGTAAACAATATCATGTTGCATAGAAATCAAATAGATTATTTCTTTTCTTTTTTCTTGGTAATTATTTTAGATTTCATCAGAAAGTTGGAGGTGCACGCAGCACTCATTTGCTTTGCGATGCATATTTAACATTAGTAATTAAATTTTCTGTGTCACAACAATCATGTTTAATTTATTTTTTAAAACTTGTTTCGTGGGAGCAAAAGCGAAGCGATGGCTTCACTTGTTCCATGGGGGGAGAGAGAGAGAGCAATACTACTGGGATCTAATTGGAAAACCCAATTTATACTCTTAGGGTGTGTTTGCTTTAGGTATTAGGAAAGAGAGATTGAAAAAAATAATATTGGCCGACCTTATCTTTCTTATACCCATGTTTGGATGCACATTTTTTCCCGGTATTATCACCTAGAAATAATGCTGGGTTTGATGAATAATGTATTTAATACTACCTATAACCTCTTAAATAAACCCACATTAGTGGGTTTATTTATCTGGTTAGGATGCATTTGGGAAAAAGACATCACTCTTTAACTTGAGGGTTCTTTAGTAATTTAATGGTTATATCATGATTTAATATTTTATCCAAACAAAGAATTGAACAAAATAAAAATAGGGTCTAATACTTCTGAATAATTGAATCAAACATGAGACGAAGAGACATTGCCAATATAATTAGTTCAATGATCAAATGGATGGTTATGAGAAGGACTAGAAAATGTCATACAGTGTACTGCGGGACCTTCTTTAAATAAAGGTTGGAATTCACAAGGTCATCATCACCACTAGAGCCATCATCCTTTGTCTTATTTTTTTCTTTCATTATATATATATTTTGAATTTATACTTTGTTCATAATGATTTTTGGGACTGGAGGAGCTTATTATAATTTTTTTTAATATCACAAAAAAATGATAAGGTAAGAAATTAAACCCAAGGTCAATTACATATAGAGATGACAAGCATATTCAATAATGAAACTACTAAAATAAAGACTTCAAAACTCTAGCCCATGTCTCACATAAGCAGTTTTTTCTTTTTTTTTTTTTGGGGTGGGGGGGGGGGGGGGGGAGTAATCAGATTTGGTAAAGAGACAATAGCCCAAAAAAAAAAATTGTAAAGATAAAAATAGATTGAAAAAACAAAAAAGGTGCTAAGCAGTCATATACAACAATCAAAAATTAATCTTCTTTGCCCCCTCTCTCCCTCCTGTTAAAAAGTGCAATTAACAACATTAATCAAGCATCAATCACTCTGTTTCTGTCTCTCTTTGATTAAAAAGTAGAATAAGATTAATTTTATTGATCATTCTGTCTCGGGCACAATTACAAAGGTGCAAATGAATCCACTCTCACTCACTCTATAACTTTATTTAAGAAAAAAAAACAATAAAATAATTCATTCTCATCCCGTCTCACTGAATCTCTCTTGTCTTCTTTTCTATTTATTGTGAGTGAACAATTTGTTGGACTAAAGCAATTTTTAACAAATAAAAAGTGATATTTGATCGATTTTGAACCTAAATTAAAATGGGATATGCTTGTCGTTTCAAGTAAACATTTTTTGGTTCGTGTTCTACTTCGTGAGGAGAATAATATAGTATATTCACTTGCACAAATTAAACAAGAGATGAATAAGAAAATAGACATCAAAATGACCCATTTGAAATATGAAAATAGAGGTTGTGCGACGTGGGACTCGACACAAATCCCATATTTGTTGGGCAAGAAATTTTACATATGCATATATATGTCAAGTTTGATCTATGAGTTAGACTCCAAGGGGTACCACACATTTATGAGCAGAACGACCGTCTAAATGGACTTCGGTTTGACCACGCGTGCTGCCGACCGGTTCGCCCAGCCTTGGGCTTGGGAGTGGGTATGGTAGTGGTTTAGACTCATTTTTTTTTTTTTTGGAAAAAGCTTAGTAGTACGAATTGCCTGAAATTATTAATCTGAATTTAATTTCTGCCCGTTGGATTTCAAAATTTGCACTAGTTCGAATTTAATTTTTCTTCTAGCACAAAATTCAAGTCCGGTCAATATTAAATAGACTTAAATGGTGTTTTTTAGTTGCATTGTGTCTGTTGGGTTGAGTCGGTTATAATGGTGGTTGTCTGAACAGTCATTATTCTATCTATATATAACTTCGTTACATTGATTAGCATTTTACATTTACTTTGTACTTACATAATTACAATATTAACACAGTCTTTATATGCATTTGACATTAACAGTTTGCAAGTTTGAGAGTACACAACATAGTTCTGGTTTGTTGGGCATTTAGATTGAAGTGCTGCTTCGAAGTAGGTGAAAATCATTGTATCCTGTGAGACAGACGTTTAGATTTTCATAAGTACCAAGTGTTGAGATAAAATCTATCTTAAGGATATAATGTCAAACACTAGCTTTGATCTATAAAGTTCAATTGGATGCGATCATACCAGCACTAATGCACCAGATCCCATTAGAACTCCGCAGTGAAGCGTGCTTGAGCGAGAGTAGTACTAAGATGGGTGACCCTCTGGGAAGTCCTCGTGTTGCACCCCTTTTGAAAAAAAAAAAAAAAAAAAGTTCAATCACATTTTATGTTTTGCAATCGGGCCAATTTTATTATTACAAATTTACATGTTACTAGTTTTTTCGTGCATGTTACTGGTTTGCCCCTAATTGCATAAACAGATTTATATTATTCTGTTTTGATTATTTTTAAGTCTAATTTCATTTATGAATCTCAATAAGTGATATTTTGCTTCCCAGTGATACGGGTAGCAAAGATAACTCATATTTAATCGTTCTACAGTTTTATGGCAATTTATTTGAAACTTTTGCTTTGTTATTTTATAGGTAGTATTTGTTTGATTTGTAATTATTTTATCAATTATATATTTTAATTGTGACAATTAGCAAAAAAAATCAAGATATGAAAAACTTATGAGATTAAAAATTGAAAAAATAATTGAATCTTGAGAAAAGATCTCTAAATAAATTTGTTATTAGTCGCAAAAAAAAAAATACTGGTGAAAGTTCTACAAATGAGCAAGTAATTGGTCCTAAAGAAGTAGAAGATAATTAAATAATGCAATAAAAATAAATATGAAATAACCAAATCAAGACATTTGATGTGAAAATGAATATTTTTTAAAAAAATTATGCAAAATTTGTTGACAAAACTTTCGTGAAATAGGAAAATCCATTGATATAACTTTTGTAAGACGAATTTTAGTGGATTCATATCCGCTCCAATAAATTTTCTTTTAATTTGTCGTAATGATATAAAATTCAATTTATGTAAGTGACATCCCTTCCAATAAACTATCTTTTAATTTGTCTTAAAGATATAAAGAAAATGCAAAAAAGGAAAAAAATTTAAAATTTTT
Organism: Ilex paraguariensis; assembly: GCA_963454935.2. Lineage (NCBI taxonomy): Eukaryota > Viridiplantae > Streptophyta > Magnoliopsida > Aquifoliales > Aquifoliaceae > Ilex > Ilex paraguariensis. The sequence continues at coordinate 41,018 of CAUOFW020002450.1, read as the reverse complement.
CATGCGTTTGGTTAGCATAAAATAGAAAATAATTGAATTTTTTTTTTCCATACATAGATTTTATCACAATTAACCAACGTTTTTTTCTTCCAAAAAAACACAATGAAAAGCTAGAAAAATGTGATCTATATTCTGACTATTTATTTTACCCTTATTTTACTTGAAATATTCAATTGGTTATTAATCTTGAAAAAACTTGGCATGTGGTTAGGTTAACCATATAATTGTTCCGAAGTTATGGGATTGGGATAATCCTTGTCCCATAATTAGGTTATAAATCACTTTTTAAATTTTTTTAACTTTAATTATAATACATATATTTTTTCTTCTTTAAACCAATTTAAAATAATTAAGGGTAATTTAGGCAATTGAAAAAAGTCTCTTATAACTTTTATTTCTCAAAATCAATTTTTTTTTAAAAATTATTGCAAATTTTTTCTGTTAACCAGATACATTCATGAAAATATATTTTATTTCACTTCATTTTCTATTACTTTCATTTTTTATTATTATTATTTTCTAATCAAACAGACCAAAAGAGTGATTTAGTATTGAAATATAAAAATATATTGAAAGGAAACAAGTAATGCTCACTATGCGAGTGCACACCATCTCACACCAAAAACAGATCTAACTTGTTGAAACTTGAAACCCCACACATACAGAACATATACTACGAATTGGCTTTAAATAGAAGTCAAAAGAAACTGATAGGCCTAAAAATTTAAACTCAACAAAACTAAACAAAAGTAGGAATCACAATTCTAGACACGATAGGTGAATCTAGACATGAAATTAGCGACTTGTAATTTAATCTTAACGGATTTAGTTGGTAAATATGTGGACCCATTATATCCATTAAATAAATGAGTCAACATAAATCCGACTAAACATGACACTAACAACTTACAGCACAACCCAAGATGGCACGAACCAACAAGGTATACATGATTATACTGTTGCTAATAGGCCTGTCAATGGATCAAATATTGATCGATTCAACTTCAAATTCAATTTCAAAACTTCAATTCGAATTTGATCCAATCCCATTAAAACTGAAAATTGATTTAAAATTAGGATGTGGTCTGTGAGACTAATTATTAATCTGGTTTTTCTTTTCAAATTGCTCTTGGATTTCAACTTAAATTTATTACCTAATCACTTAATTTCATCATATAGTTAGATATATACACACAATTTTCATCCAATCATAATCCTATTGGGAATTAGTATATCCAAATTTAAACATGCAAATAACGGTGTAATGGTTTTGAATTCGAACTGAAATTATCAATCAAAAATACTAAATTATGTCGGACTCATTGTATTTGGATCATAATCTAATGCATGACACGTCTAGTAAAGAGTGACATATTGGTATTCTTTTTTTTTTTTCTTTCTTTTTTCATTGGTAAATAGTGATGATGCACAAATCGATTGTTGTGCAAAATCAACAGTCAAGAATGTCTAGGGACGCAATCAATGAGCAGCTAACAAGTAATTAATGACAATTAAGAGCTAAAAATGGTAAATGGGAAATCAACACAAAAGATTATAGTGGTTCGGTTCAGGTGACCTACTCCATTCTCGGGAACGACAGCGGTGGCCGAAGATCTTTATTGATTAATAGTGTAACTAAGAGAATATATTCTGGGAGTATTACAGTGCTTAGAGAGAGAGAGTGTGTGTGTGTGTGTGTGTGTGTGTGTGTATAAGGGGAGGTGTAGAGGTTTTAGAGGCGTGCCCCCAATGTTGAGAGGGCGGACGTTATATAGTTAGGGTAAGGCGGTGACGTGAGTGAGAAGTCTTCCACAATTTTGGTAAGTATAATCTTAATAGAATTGGGTCTCCATATTCTTTCCTCGTGCTCCTATTTCGTCGGAGGAGGATCCTGAGATGGATTGGGCTTGGTCTTGACCTTGGACTTGACTTGGCTTGGACTTGCTTTGGAGTTAGGAGGACAAAGGAGGAAGAACCAAGAGGCCCAGGCCATGGGTGGCGCCCCCTTGGGCGTTAGCCTTTGGTGTCTTGGCCCACTTGACTCCTTGTTGATTTACGGCCTCATGACTCCTTGTTGATTTACGGCCTCAGTTGGACTTTTCTTCGGGCTTTCTCGATTTATCTGGATTGGGCTTGGCCCAGTAAAATTCGGGCTCATCATTTGTCCCTCATGCCCCAAGCCTCTGACTTCTGCGAGAAGAAAGGGTCATGGGCATGTGCTTCGTCTTCATCGGAATTTTCTTGCATTTATTTGTCTTCAGGACTCCGCTATATTTATCGGTATCGAAAAAAAAACAATTTTTTTTTTAGTTGGCTCCTTTCCTTCTTCTCTTTTTCTTTTTTCTTTTCTTCTTCCTTCTTGGCTTGATTGGGCGCCGCCCCTTTTAACTTCTCTTCTTTTTTTTTATCTGTCCTAGGCGCTGCTCCTTTCTTTCTTCTTTCTCTCTCTTTTTTTTTTCTTCTTTCTTCTTGGCTGTCCTGGGCATTGCCCTCTGGTCTCTCCCCCTTTCTCTTTTTTTTTTCTTCTTTCTTCTTTCTTCTTGGATGTCTTGGGCACCGCCCTCTGGTCTCTCCCCCTTTCTCTTCTTTGTTTTTATTCCTGGCCTGGTTGGGCGTCGCCCTCCTAGGCGTTGGTCCTTTTTCCTCTCTTTTTTTTTAGTTTCTTCCTTGGCTTCCTGGGCGCCTGTCTTTCTTGTTTTTTTTTTCTTTCTTCTTGGCTGTCCTGGGTGCCGCCCTCTGGTGTCTCCCCCTTTCTCTTCTTTGTTTTTCTTCCTGGCCTAGTTGGGCGTTGGTCCCTTTTCCTCTCTTTTTTTTATTTCTTCCTTGGCTTGCTGGGCGCCTATCTTTCTCTCTCTCTTTTTTGTTTTTGCATCCTTTTCTATAAATAGAGGTCACTGTTCCCCCTTCCTCATTTTTCTTTTCTCACTTCTAGAGGCTTTTCTCAAATGGAGTCCTTCCATGCCCATTGAGCTTCTCCAAGAAGCTAACTCACTAAGCCTCCTCAAGAAGCTTTGCCTAAGGCTTCCTCAAGAAGCTTTGCTCAAGAAGCCATTCCTTCTCTATTTAAACACTCCTCAAGGCATTTGTTCATCTTACCTCTTTCCATTTCTCTCCTTGAATCTACTATTCAACTCCTTAGTATTTTCCCTCTTTCAATACCCAAGGAGATTAAGAGCTCAAGAACACGTGAGGCGGAGTGAAGGAAAAATGATGGCCTTTATTCGATAGGTGGCGCCCATGAGGAGGGAGGCATAGTGGGCGGCGCCCATGCCCAGGCGAGCGGCGCCTATGCTTCAAGTGAAGCCCATCGTGATGCGGACAGTGGTGCACATGAGCAGCAAATGGGGAGTACAGGGGCCTCCATGGGCGGTGCCCAGGCCTTGGGTGGCGCCCCCTTGGGCGGCGCTAGGGGCTTGGGTTACACCCCTTCGGGCTTCGGACGCTCGGGTCTCTCTCCTCGTGGTGGTTTTGGCTTGGTCTCGGCAACGGGTGAGAGACCCTTTGGGACTATTAGCGCGGGATCAGGTATGAGTAGGAGGGCTTGAAACAATCCTTTCAGCATAGTGGGAGTAGCCTAAGATGTCGGAGAGCAACAAGGAGGATCTCTGAGAGAGATAGGCGGTGCCTGCCCTGAGTTGGGTGGTGCCCCAGGCATCCCAGACGACGACCATCGTGCACTGGGCAACACCCCAGGCAGCTCCTTAGGCATTCCAGGTGGGGTTCACTCTTCCCCTCGTGAGGCCAGGAAGCGGTTGATCAGCGACTTGGACAATATGAGCTCTTGAGGTAGGCTTCCCAGTATTCTTTTTATTCTTTTGTTGTCATAATCACTTTCTTTAGCAATGGTCTGAACTCATTTTTTGCGGTATTCACTTAGGCAAGAGGAAGACTGCTAGGGACCTTGATAGAGGTCCAAGTGCTGGGGGAGGCGACGATTCCAAGGTAGCTTCTATACTTAACTTATTTGACCGTGATGATGATATTGCTGCCGTAGCATTTTCATACCGTATTCCACCTTGCGTGACTTTTCGTCGTGCTGAGGCTGACGAGCCTACCTGTTGTGACTCTCTGGGCAAGATAGTCGTTTACGAGGGCATGTTGGAGGCGGGTCTACAGTTCCCTATTCCCGGGCCTATTTGTCGAGTTCTCGGACTCCTGTCACTGGTTCTAGGGAGACTAGCTCCCAACAGTTGGAGAGTGATGTCTGCATTTTTTTCACTGTGGCGATTGGTACATAGCGCTACCGTTCCTCCGCCAGTTGAAGAGTTTCTAGCTACATACATGCTACTTGAGAACCCCGCTCCTCACTGGGGATGGTATCGTTTGGCCCCAAGATCGGGCACCAGGCTTACGTCCAACCTTCATAAGTGGAAGAGGAAGTTCTTCTTTGTTGGAGGCGAGTGGGCTTCCGAGTCCGAACACGGCATGGTGCCCTCTCGATGGGATATAGTCCCGAATACCAAGCTAGATGAGGTTTTTCCTTTAGGTTCTGTCTTAATCGTCACGTTTTTGTTCTCACAATGCAATTGTCTGTTTGTAACTCTGTCAACTTTATCCAAAGATCAGGAGAGGTTTCTCCAAATGATTCGTGATAATCTGACAAAGGAGTTTTCAGAGATTATGTCGGTATCTGGTGTCTCCACGGCTCCCTCCAGGCTGGGAAAGAAAGGTACTTGACTCCTTTAGCAGTCTTACTGAAAAAAAAATGTTGTAGGTTTTTTAACTTACATTGGATCTGTAGGTCCCCCCATTGATAGGTCCTTGGTGGAGTCCATATGTGCCTCCAGGGTGGTGACTTCCCCTCCTCCTCCTTTGAAGAGGGCGAGGACTAGTGCCCCCAATTCTTCTTCACCAGGGCCTACTAGAGAGGTTGGCCTTGTAGAGGCAGGGCTCAGAGATGCTCTTCCTCCCTCTTTGGCTGTTATTTCCTCACCTCCCCGAGATGATTCTAGTACTGCTATAGGGACTGAGGGCCCGTCGCCGTGTCTCACCAGGACAGATGATCCACCCAGTTGTTTCCCTTCGGGCGATGTTTCAGCGTCCATGCTACGGGATGTGTGGTTGGCAAGGGAGAGACTTTGTGACTTTGTGTTCATCGTCGAAGCCTAAGAGGTTGCTTATCGGGGTCCGGAGGGCGTGGTCAACGCCACCGTAGAGGGCTTTGCTTTGGTATGTCTTGCACTCCCGCTTCGTATTGGGCTTTCCTTGTCATATCTTGGCTTAGTTATGAGTTTCTTCGTGCTTTCATTTTTGGCTGTCTATAGGTGGCGGCTGCCTTGCCCTACTTGTTTGATAATACCCTGAGGATCGGGGAGACAGTTAAGGGCCGGACAATGGAGAGGCAGGCACGAAAAGCTGCTGAGGAGCAGCTTAGGCTTGAGCGACAGGCACAAGAGGATGCCGTAGAGCTTGCACGATAGGCATGAGAGGATGCTGAGAAGCAGTTGAGGCTCGAGCAGTAGACACAAAAGGATGCTACTGAGGAGTTGAGGTTGGCTCATGAGAGAATTGATCGACTTGAGACTAACCTCCATGTAGCGCTTGAGAGAGCTACTAGGGCAGAGGCTCAGAGAAATGCTGCTAAGAGGGCCAGGGCCAGTGCCTTCATTGACGGCTATGATGAGTGCAGGAGGAAAGTCTCAGTAGAGTTCCCTGCCTATGATTTTTATGACTATCGGCCTTATGAGGCCCTTGAGACTGATGATGAGGACTATGTGAGTGAAGGCAGTAGGAATCACAAGGGGTGTGGCACTTTGTATTTTTTGTTCTGTTGACAAACTATGTCTATCCTTTTGTAAAAAGCTCATAGACTTGAATGAAATACAACTTTTTGAGAAATTATTGAAAATTTTATTCCATCGTTCAAAATAAATATTTGAGAAAAATCGACCGACATAAAAATTGAATAACATAAGAAACTATCCAAAAGACAAAAATCTAAATAGTGACTGCCAACTTATAACTCACTGCCTCAGCTACTGGTAGTATTTCTTTAGATGCTCTGCATTCCATGGATGGGCCAGAACCATTCCTTCAAAATTCTGGATTCTGTAGGTACCCGGCCTTACCACCTCTGTGACTGTGTAAGGTCCTTCCAAGTTGGGTCCCAATTTCCTTTCTCGGGAGTCCTTGGTAGATAAGATGACCTTTTTGAGGACCAGGTCTCCAGGTAAGAAGGCACGAGGATTCACCCTTGAGTTTTAGTACTTGGTCATGCGACACTTGTACTCTGTATTCCTGAGCATGGTTGTCTCCCTCTCCTCCTCCACCAAGTCGAGGTTGATGCGGAGGCCTCTTTCATTATTGGTGGGGTCATGGTGCCAAACCCTAAGGGAGTGTACCCCAATTTCAATAGGTATCACTGCCTCTGTCCCATAGGCTAGAAAGAAGGGTGTCTCACTCGTAGGACCCCTTGGTGTCGTCTGGTAGGCCCATAGTACTCCTGAGAGTTCGTCTACCCACTTTCCTTTTCCAGTCTCCAACCTGGCTTTCAAGTTACGGAGTATGATCCTGACAATGACCTCTGCTTGCCTGTTCGCATGTGGATGTGCGGGGTTGGAATGGGGCTGCTTGATTTGGAGGTCTACGCAGAAGCTGTTTAGCAGTTTATTGTCAAACTGTTTGGCATTGTCACTTATAATGGTGTTCGGTATCCCAAAGCGGCAGACTATATTCTTCCATACAAAGTCCTTTACCTTCTGGTCTGTGATTCTGGCAAAGGCTTTAGCTTCTGCCCATTTGGTAAAGTAGTTGATGGTTATGACTACAAACTTGCATTGACCTCGACTCACAGGGAGAGGACCTAGAATGTCTATCCCCGACATAAAGAAGGGACATGGGCTCTGAATGGTGGTGAGCTCCTCGGGTGGTTGTCTAGGTACTGTCGCAAAGTGCTGACACTTGTCACATTTCTTGACAAAGTCTTAGGTGTCTCGGATCATGGTGGGCCAATAGTATCCCTGTCTGACTACTTTGTGGGCCAATACACGCCCTCTTGAATGATTCCCACAATATTACCTCATGGATCTCCCTCATGACTTAGTCAGCTTCTTCGGGGGGTGAGACAATGAAGCAGTGAGAGAGAATGACTTTTCTTGTAGAAGGTGTTCTGTAGGATGACATACCTGGATGCTCTCATTCTCATCCTTCTAGATTCTACTGGGTTTTCTAGGAGAGCCCCCTCCTCTAAGTAAGCACGGATATGAGTCATCCAGTTGGACCCCGAGGATGCGCAGTGAACCTTGTCCTCTCTTGGCTTGGTGGTGCTTGGCTCGAATTGGTGACCTATCAATACCCCGCCCATAAGTAGGTTGGCAAAGGTAAACTTGGCGAGGGCATCTGCCATTGCGTTATCCTCTCGAGGTACATAGTGGATCTCAAAGCAGACAAACTTTGTGAGTAATGTTTGGACCACCAAGATGTACTATTGCATCCTTTCTTCCTTTGCTTCAAAATCTCCCCTCACCGGGTTGACTATGAGCTAAGAGTCATGTAGTCCATCAAGTTGAGGGCCTCTATCTCTAATGCCAGTCTCAAGCCCGATACGAGAGCTTCATACTCAGCCTGATTGTTTGATGTGGTGAAGTGGAGGGAGACAGCGTACTTCAAGGGAGTGCCATGCGAGCTGATCAACACTAGTCGGGTTCCACCACCCTTGCTGGTGGAGGACCCATCTACATAAAGTTTCCAGAGTGGTGTAGTAGGTGATGGAGGCAACGTCTGGAGAGAGGGGTGAGGAGAATGTGATGAGGGTTAAGAGGGCAAGGCCCTAGGCAGACTGGACGACACCCATGGCAAAGTGGGCGACGCCCTCCTGCTTCTTCTCTGGATAGTGGTTCTCCCCTTGTGCAGTATCTTGATTAGTCTCCTGGAGGATGGAGTTAGTGTGAACTAAGCAGGTGGTCGTAGGGGTGCCTAGTACCTCCTCTTGTGACTCCTGTAAGGATGTGGACTCTGCTATAAAGTTTGCAAATGCTTGTGCTTTGATAGCAGCCCTCGGCTGGCACTGCACATCAAATTCGCTCAACTTCATAGCCCACTTGAGTAGTCTGCCAGAGACATCAGGCTTCCCCAAAATTCTTTTGAGTGGCTAGTTCGTGACAACCACAATGGTATGACTTTGAAAATAGTGGTGTAGACGTCTGGCTGTAGTAACGAGGGCGAGGGCTAATTTTTCCAGTTCTGAGTACCTTACCTCTGCCCCTTGATATGCTCTGCTTATATAGTATACAGGTTTTTGGATGCGTCCATCTTCCCTGATAAAGACTGAGCTCACAACAGAGGGTGAATAGGAGAGGTAAAGGTAGAGAGTTTTTCCTGGTATAGTATGGGAGAGCAATGGTGGTGTGTCGAGGTAAGCCTTGAGTTTCTGGAAGGCCTCCTTGGCCTCTGGGCTCCACACAAAGGACCAGCGGAGGATCTTAAAAAAGAGTAGACATTTATCCGCTGATTTAGAAACAAACCTGTTGAGGGTGGCTATCCTCCCACTGAGGCGCTGGACTTCCATTGTTGAGGTAGGGGACCTCATCTCCAAGACAACTCTGATTTTATTCGGGTTGGCCTCAGTACCCCTTTTGTGAACCATGAAGCCTAAGAATTTTCCCGAACTGATGCTAAAGGCACACTTTTCAGGATTCAACTTCATCTGGTAGGCTCTCAACACATTGAAGGTCTTCTGCATGTGTGTTACATGATCTGCGGCTACTACACTCTTTACCAACATGTCATCTATATAGACTTCCATTGTTCTTCCAATCTGGGCCTCGAACATCCTGTTAACGAGGCGCTGATATGTGGCTCCAGCATTCTTGAGCCCAAAAGACATTACTCTGTAACAGTAGGTGCCTCTTGGGGTAATGAACGAGGTATTTTCCTGATCTGGGGGAAACATACTTATCTGATTATACTCGGAGTAGGCATCCAAAAAACTCAGGAGCTCGTGCCCAACAGTGGAATCAATGAGGAGGTCGATGTGTGGAAGAGGATAGCTGTCTTTGGGACAGGCTTTGTTGAGCTTCGTAAAGTCTACGCAGAGGCGCCACTTCCCATTGGCCTTTGTCACCATAACCACTTTGGATAGCCATTCTGGGTAGGTTACCTCCCTCACTGACCCATTCGTCAGTAGCTTGTCTACCTCCTTTTCCATGGTTTGATCCCTTTCAGCACTCACACTCCTCAACTTCTGGCTGACAGGTCTGTATCTGAGGTCTACATTGAGTCGGTGGGAGGCTACCTTGGGTTCAATGCCTTCCAAGTCTTTGTGAGACTAGGCGAAGATGTCTATGTTCTGCCTGAGGAAGTTTACCAAGGCAGATGCCTGCTCCTGGGAGAGTGAGGAGCCTATGTAGACTTTTCTCTCCGGAAGGTTGTCATCAACCACTATGGGCTGAAGCTCTTCTACTGGTTCACCCCTCTCCAAGGTGCTATCATCTCTAGGATCAAGAACTTCAACTTGGAGTCTTATGTGGTCTTCTGGCCCTCATAGAGGCCACATAGCATTCTCTGGCTGAGACCTAATCTCCACTTATCTCCCCAATCCCACTGGAGGTTGGAAAACGGAGGAGAAAATGGTAGGTTGACGGCACTGCCCTTAGGGCATTGAGGGCAGGTCGACCAAGAATTATGTTATATGCAGAAGGGCAATCGAGTACAATAAAGTTTACCACGATGGTAGAGCTCCTCGGTGTAGTCCCTGCTGTGACAGACAGGGTGATAGATCCCAGGGGATGGACTTTCTCTCCTGAAAAACCAACCAAAGGAGTCCTGACTGGTTGTAGTCGCTTTCTGCCGAGGTGAAGGCTATGGCAAATCGGATATCGGCTGAGCTTCTGTTGTCGACTAGGACCCTCCTGACCTGGCAGTTGGCTACAATCAAGGTCAAGACCAGGGGGTTATCATGTGGGACCTGGACCCTCTCAAGGTCTCTATCAGAGAAGGTGATGACCTCCTCTTCCCCATGTCGGGGTGTTTTCATCGAGCAGGAGTCATGTGACTCTGTCACTCTTCAGGCGTGCGCCTTCCTGGCAGAGTTGGAGTCACCTCCTCCTCCTAGTCCTCCGGTGATGGTCTGAATTTCACCAAAGGGCTGCTGGTGCTCTCGTTCTTTGTGCAGAAGGGTTGATCCTTGACCAGCCACATACTGTCTGAGCTATCCCCACTAGATAAGTTCCTCAATCTACTTTTTTAGCTGAAAGCAGTCGTCTGTGTCATGTCCATGATCGCGGTGAAAGTGGCAATACTTGTTGGGGTTTCGGCGTTTCGAGTCAGACTTCATCTTCCTAGGCTAACGGATTGTGGGGTCGTCTTGTATCTGGAACAGAATGTGCTCTACTGAGGCATTGAGTGGAATGAATGGTTGTCGGTCTCTCGGGGGCAGTGGCCCAAGACAGTCTTTTACGGAGACCCTTTCAGCTTTCTTTCTCTTATTCTCGGTCTCCCTTCTGTCTTCTTGGCTATCTTTCCTTTTCTCCCCCCTTGGGTGGACTCACCTCTACGGGCTTTGGTGATGTCCTTAGCGTTCATGTATTTTTGGTCCCTGGATAGCAGCTCGGGCATGCTGGTGGGCGACTTCTTGAGGACTGAGAACATAAAATTGGAGGTGCGGAGACCGGCGATAAAGGCAACCAGAGCTACCTTATCATCTGGCTCCTCAACCTGGAGGATCTCCTCATTGAAGCAGACAAGGTAGTCTCTGAGACTTTCATCCCTGTCTTGCTTGATGGTGAGTAGGTGGGTCACTGGTTTCTGATGCCAGCGTCCCCCAATGAAATGGGAGACGAAGGACCTACTCAACTCTGCAAAAGAGTGAATGGAGGAAGGTTTGAGCTTGGAGAACCACTGGCGAGCAGACCCCTTCAAAGTGATAGGGAAAACTCTGCACATAATTTTCTCAGGCACGTTGTGGAGTTGCATGAGAGACTTATATGTGTCAAGATGGTCGAGGGGGTCTTTGGTGCCATCGAAAATCTCGATAGAGAGCATCTTGAATTTCAAATGCAGAGGGTAATTGGCAATATCAGTAATAAAAGGCATATCAGTACGTCTTACCAAGTAGTCCACGGTATCAGGCGCTTGTGCCTCGATGGCATTGAGGGCATCACCGAGCTGGTTTTGCACCTCCCTAATTTTCTCGTCCCAGTGGTTAGGGACATCCTTAGTTGGGTGATGGTACTGGTTTTCGTGGTCTCCGAATTGACTTTCTTTGTCTTCAACCTCCTGGGGAACTCGTGGACTCCCTGCACGCTGAGGAGGGACTGCTGGGCGAGGGGCGCCTTGACGTGGCCCTGGGGTGTTCTGGCGAGGGACCCCAAGGTTGGGGGCTGCTTGGCGCTTAGAAAGGGCAGGGTGTTGCTCTCCTCCTATTAGAGGGAGTGGGGCTCCTTCCACAGGATGAGGGGTGATGCCCCCTTGAGCGAGCATGAGTTGGATGATCTGTTGATTTTGGCTCACCAGTAGCTGTTTGGTTTGGAGGAGCTATTGCTGTTGCCCGACGGGAGTTGCAGTAGTAGATGGTTCAGACGGTGCGAGGGGAGGCGAAGCCTCCTCCCGGTGGGACGAGTTGTTGTCTCCCGGCTGTTGGCTTATTGATCTGGTAGTGATTGCCATGGATCAAAAGAGTAGGAAAACTAGTCGGTTCCACTGACGGCGCCAAACTGATGATGCACAAATCGGATGTTGTGCAAAATCAACAGTCAAGAATATGTAGGGACGCAATCAATGAGTTGTTAACAAGTAATTAATGACAATTAAGAGCTAAAAACGATAACTGGGCAATCAACACAAATGATTATAGTGGTTTGGTCCGAGTGACCTACTCCACTCTCGGGAACGACAGCGGTGACCAGAGATCTTTATTGATTAATAGTGTAACCGAGAGAATATACTCCGGGAGTATTACAGTGCTTAGAGAGAGAGAGAGTGTGTGTGTGTGTGTGTGTGTAAGGGAAGGTGTAGAGGTTTAAGAAGCGTGCCCCCAATGTTGAGAGGGCGTACATTGTATAGTTAGGGTAAGGCGGTGACGTGAGTGAGAAGTCTTCCACAAGATTGGGCTCCTATTTTCTCGTGCTTCTATTTCGTCGGAGGAGGATCTTGAGATGGACTGGGCTTGGTCTTGACCTTGGACTTGACTTGGCTTAGACTTGCTTTGGAGTTAGGAGGACAAAGGAGGAAGAACCAGGAGGGCCCGGCCATGGGCGGCGCCCCCTTGGGCGTTAGCCTTTGGTGTCTTGGCCCAGTTAACTCCTTGTTGATTTACGGTCTCAGTTGGACTTTTCTTTGGGCTTTCTCGGTTTATTTGGATTGGGCTTGGCTCAGTAAAATTTGGACTCATCAAATAGTGATAAACTAAATTCCAATTAATTTGTTAATTACTGAGTTGCTTTACATTTATCATTTACGCAAACACAATACTGATAATGCAATAAGAGTTTAAACTTGAAACCTGTTATTTCAATTGAGTCAAAATATATATGAAATAACCAAATGAGGAAATTTGATGCGAAAATGAATATTTTAAAAAAATCTATGCAAAATATGTTTATATAACTTTGTAAAAAGGGAATACCCACCGATATAACTTTTGTTAAAAAAAAATTAGCGGATTCATGTACCCCAATAATTTTTTTTTAATTTTTCGTAATGATATAAAATTTAATATATTTAAGTGACGTTCTATTCAATAAATAAAATTCTATACATATAAGTGATTCTCAAAGAGTAATTTAGTATTAGAATATAAAAAATATATTAAAAGGAACAACAATGAAAAAAAATAACTATTCTTAAAAGCGAAAAAGTAATTAATTCTATGTTCACTATGCAATTGCATACCTAGTTGTATAATATGTGTGAAAAAATAAAATAATTTTGAAACGATCTCTCTCATTCTTTTATTTTCCAGAAACACTATGATTGGTCTGTGTTTATCAAGTGATAATGTTCATGCAAATGCAATAGTTAAAATACTATCCCTTGAAATTATGACATGTTTTCTTGTGATATATTAGTCTAGAAAATACTAAATCTTCATCAAGAAGATGTAAAAAAACATAATCAAGATAAATTTTATGTAAAAATTAGTGTTTTAAAAAGCTTATGCTATATCCTTTCGCATAACTTTTATAACTATGGGTGGGCTCCGACTCCGACAAAGTCAGAGAGATTTTACCCTTCAACTCCGACTCTAAACTACTGTAACTCTATCTCCAACTCCACCTTGTTGGAGGTAGAGTGGCGTTGGGCAAATTTTTGTTGGGCTTTCTTATGTTTTTTTTTGAAAAATTGGGTGTGGGTATATTTTTTAAGAATTAATTGAGAGAAAATCAATTGATAAGATTTTTACTCTATTAAATGCACTTATACATAAAATTTTTGTCATTATGTACACAATCCAGTTTATTTTTTTTCATGTATTACTTAATTACCATTTTTTAAATAATGTACAACTGATTGACAATTTATTTCTTTTCAAACATGTAAATATTTTACTTGATTTTATCATTTGTTTTAATTTTGAACATTTATGCTTATTCTCTCACACACTCTCTCTCCTTCTCTCTCGTTACTCTCTCCCCAATTTTCTCTCTCTTTCTCTCCCTCCCTCTCTGCCTCCATTACTCTCTCCCTCTTGCCCCCTATTTTTTCTCTCTCTCTCTCTCCCTCCCTCTCTCACTCTCTCACTCTCTCCCCTATTTTTTTTTCTCTCTCTCTCTCATTATCTCTCTTGTTTGAATTTTGAATATTTATTCTTAAATCAATTCACAGTATATTCTTCAAACATTGTTATTTCCTATATTCTCTAGTTGTGAATTTTTTGATTTGATTCCAAACCAGTTGAAGGTATTACAATACGGCTTCAAATGTGGCTTTCTGATTTGATTCCAAATGTGTTTTCTCGAAAGAGATACACCTAATACGTACAGCTTACATAGGTTATTCACTGAGCATAGTGATTTCAAAGAGATACATCAAATAGGTACACCTAATAAATGCATTAAAGAGATACACCTACTGATGCACCAAAGAGATACATAGTGAAATCCAGAGAGAAATGCTAAAATGATACACCTAATTGATGCATCAAATTGATACAAAAAAATGATACACCAAAGAGATATATCAAATAGATATACCAAAATAAAAGAACTAAAATGATACCCTTAATTGATGCATAAAATTGATACAAGAAAGTGATACACCAAAGAGATACATTAAACAGATACACCAATAAGGTGTATCACAAAAAATCAATAATTTTATAATTTTAAACAAATATAATCAAATCAAATTTTTACATATTTGAAAAGAAAATAAATTATCAATGTGAGAGAGACAGAGAGAGAGAAAATAAGGAGAGAGAGAGTAATGGTGAGAGAAAATAGAGAGAAAGAGAGCGAGAGAGAAAAAAATAGGGAGAGAGTGAGTAATGGAGAGAGAGAGAATAGGGGAGAGAGAGCGAGCAAGAGAGTAATAGGGGGAGAGAGAGAGAATAGGGAGGGCTTGTGATATAATTATTTCCAAAAACCAGTTGTTGCAAAAGTTACTCTTACAGAATGGGTTTTTGATATTTTTCCATCAAAATGCACTTATGCCCAATAAATTTTCATTAGTACCCTTTTACTCAAATAAGTCTATATTTTTCTCTTGACTTCATTTTTCCCTATCTTTTCTTGGGATTTGGGCCATTTTTGGATGGAATTTAGACAAATTTTTATATTGGACAATGAGTAGCATTTTATAAAATTTCATATAATAATATATTATACAATTTATATACAATTATTTATTAATAAAAGTCAAAGTCAAAGTCAAAGTCAGAGTTTTTTATGAAAAGATTTCAAAGTTGTATGAGCTTACCCTTTAACTCCAATTCCGTTAAACTCTAACTCTGATGGAGATAGAGTCGAACTAGAGTCAGAGGGGGAGTTAAATTTTGGATTCTTGCACACCCCTAAATATAACTTTGGTCAGAAGGGTTTTTTGTTTATCAAATTCATGTTTGTTTCATTAAGCTTTATTTTGATTTGTCGTAATGATATGTTAACTTCAATATATACTAGAGGCTCTGTGTCTCCCCAACATCCTAGGGTCTAAATTACCAATTAATCCTCATTAATTATCCCAAGGCCATGGTCCGGGTGGACTAATTCTAACAGAATTTCAGCGGAGTCTCCTTTGTACATGGAGCTTCACCAAAACACAACTTAGGTCAACAATAATTCTACTGACCTTCTAAGGTCTAATATACACATCTAATCCATTTCATGCATTGGACAACAGTAACAAGTTCAAATGTTAGCCATTCATTAAAACCAAAAGAAGAGTTTACATTAAGACCCATATACATGCTCTTACAAAAATTATACAATGTTACATAATTCGAAATACTAGAAGGCTATCAATTTTACAATTGGGGGACCTAAAATCTATACATCCAAGAAAAGAGCTTGAGCTCTAGCTCCATCATCAAAGTGGACTCATATGAGGCCCATTTATAGAAGCGTGCATAGTACTTGAAAAATATTCCCACAACGGGGTGAGCCTAAGCTCAATAGGGTATCTCCTATAAAGAATATCTCACAACCCAAATGCATATGATATGAATGTACATTCAACACACCAAGCATATAACCCAAGAAACAAGTAAATAATACTAAATAGGCTAACCATGAATGATATTTCATGAATGCATGTCTGTCTCCGAATCCACATGCATGACACATGATGTAATATCATGTCATGAATCAAGTATTCCAAGCCCCACCATTGATGTTATACACACCCAATAACTATTTTATTTATTTTCATGTCATTATGGGGTAGGTAATCCTTGGGCTTCCATCAATGGGCTACCAAACTGACATGCATTTTTTGGGCATCGCACCTCCGATTCCGAGTACACCCACACACTTTTATGGACTCGTTACACCACTAGTTAGTGCGTGACTAACAAAACTGGCCTCTGCAACCGAGGGAGGATCTATCCCTTTTTGCTATATCTTGACACATTTTCATGCAATATCTTGTGAGTCTCAATCAGACCTTGGTCCAATCCTCTCGAGCCCCATCCATCAACTCACCTATGTGGTGATTGATTAAACCTATGCACAACACTCACACTCATGACATGTTCCAAGAATGTAGTGTTAACCTGTGCACGTGCAATGTAATATACATTTGTAATTTAATTGGATACACCATGTCAATTATAGCATTAGGCATATAATAAACATCCTAGCACACCACTAAGCATGAATTTACTCAATTAACATACTTGAATACACTTAAGCATTTTATCAAACACCTTAAGAGAATAAATGTAAAAACATTACATGCCCATTAATATCGCACATATTTAACATGTTCAACACCCAAATCAAATAAGAGTTGATCTAGCATGCTCGTGATTCATCTAGCATTCCACTAGCTACACAAGTTACATAGTAGATAAGTATTTATTCTACATCAACATTTCCCATATCACATACATACTTTGAATTGAAAGTGATCCTAAATAGGAGGAAACCCTCACCTTTTGAAGCATAAATAAAGAAGAAAATCCTCAAGATTGCCCAGAACAAGCTCCCCAAAGCCCTAGTCCCATGTCCTTGATTTTCAAGATTTGTGGAAAATAGTCGAGATTGGTTTTGACGCATAGCCCTCGTTGAGTAGAACAACTTTTGTTCTTGCCCAATCAAATTTCAACGGTTGGATCGAAAGATAGAAATCAGGAAGAAGAAAAGGGGTTAAAGAACTCTCAAGCTTTTTCTATCTCCCTTTCTCATGTTGGAAACAAAATGAAAGACAAAGTCTTTCAACATAAGCCTTGTATTTAAATACTAGGTGGATAAGTTATCATCTGTCACTTTTCCATTGATTGAAAATCTCCAAAAAGTAATCACAACGTACCATGTGTCGTAGTGCATAAGATTAGTTAGATGGGCTTTTAATTATATTATGGATCCCGCAAATTAAAATCCCAATCGTTAGAATTTTAATCGTTCATCCCTGTTTTGCCTCCAAAAGGCGTAAACTGTCTTAGAATTCAACGAAAATTGACTGTTCAACTCAATTTCACGAGACGAATCCAACGGTGAGGTCTGTTTCATCATCCGAGTTACATTAAAAATCAAGTTTTTAACCCATCATTAAAACAACTTAATTACCGTATTACCTATTTAATTGATTTATTAATTTTTTTTTGAATTTTACATTCTTCTCCCGTTAAAAAAATTTCTCCTTGAAATTATAAACATATGCAACACAAGAAATGAATGCACATGTAATCATGCCACATGCAACTAACATGAAAATTAAACTTTAATTCCATCCTTGAATAGAAATGTATTGGTAGCTCGTATGGTGTCCTCATGTTCCCATGTAGCCTCCTCAATACTCTGGTGCTACCACAACACCTTGACCAACGTTTCAAGTATGCCTTAGAAAACCTGATCTCGGCCATCTAAAATACGAAATGGTCCGTCCTCGAAAGTCCCTTTCGCATCAACCACTAGTTCACCAAAATCCACCACATGAGTAGGATCTGGAGTGTACTTTTGAAACATGGAGATATGTAACACGCTATGAACACTCAACAGATTTGGCGGTAATGCCAACTGGTAAGCAACTACCCTGACCCTCTCAAGTATCTCGAAGGGACAAATATACCTTGGCGATAACTTGTCTTTCTTTCCAAACCAGACTATTCCCCTATTAGGCATAATCTTCAAGAAGACATGATTTCCAACCTCAAACTCAAGAGGTTTTCGTTGCTGGTTGGCAAAGCTCTTCTATCTGCTTTGAGCCGTGAGAAAATGCTTTTGAATAATGGTCACCTTCTTGTAGGTGTCCCTAATTATGTTAGGACCCATGGAAGGTCCCTCTCCAACCTTTGTCCAATAAACCTGAGAACAACACGGTCTCCCGTACAAGGCCTCATAGGGTGCCACTTGAATACTCGCTTGATAACTATTATTATAGAAAAATTTTACTAAGGGTGAGTGATCTTCCAACTATCCTTGAAGTCAATGACACATGCCCGAAACATATCCTCTAAGATCTATATCATCCTATCCGATTGCCTATCAATCTGTGGATAAAAATTTGTGCTCAACATCAACTGCGTTCCCATAGCCCCTTAGAGACTCTCCAAAAAATGTGCTGTGAAACATGGAGCTTGATCCGACACATTGAAAATGGGTACCCTTGTGCAATCAGACAATCTCCTGAATGTATAGCCTACAAAATTCCTCTAGTATGAAGGTCATCTGTACAACTAAGAAATGAGACTTGGTAAACCAATCCACTATAACCCAAATTACGTTATGTCCCTTCCTCGTATAGATCGTTGCAAATGAGTAACACAGTTAATGGTGATATGCTCCCATTTTCACTCGGCTAACTCTAGTGGTTGGAGCAACCCTACCAGTCTCTGGTGCTCAGCCTTGACTTGCTGGCAAGTCAAATACCTACGCATAAAATCCCCAATGTACTTCTTCGTCCCACTCCAGTATTACTGGTGACAAAAATCATGATTCATCTTTGTGCTGTAGGGATGCACAGTAAAACGAGAGCAATGGAACTCCTTGAGTATCTCCTCCCTCAAATCAATATAATTAGGAATAAGAACTTTGCCCTTGTATCGGAGACTACCATCAAAATGGATAGTCTAACCCTCATCACTTGAACTAGCCTAAACTTTATCCCTGATGGACAAAGCCTCGGAATCTTGATCTTGAGCCTCAATCACTCTACTAAGTAGATACGAAGTGGCAACCAAACGGCCCATAATACCTTGAGCCTGATCCTGATAGTGCAGTCTAAACTGTCCCATAATCTCAAGTATTTGCCACTCATAGGAAGCTACATTAGCTAAAAATCCTCATGAATTTCGGCTAAGAGTATCAACCACCACATTTGCCTTATCAGGGTGGTTATGTAAACTATAGTCATAGTCCTCTAAGTATTCCATCCATCGACACTGTCTCATATTGAGATCTCACTGAGTGAAAATGTACTTCAAATTTTTATTGTCAGAATACACTTCAAACTATTCTCCATAAATATAGTGGCATAATGCCTTCAATGCAAATACAATAACCACTAACTTCATGTCGTGCATCGGATAGTTCTTCTCGTGGTTCTTAAACTGATGAGAATCATAAGCAACTACCCTTTTAGACTGTATCAAGACACATCCCAATCCCTCTTTTGAGGCATCATAGTAAATTGTATACCTTTCTCCTCTCTCGAGAACAATCAATATAAGAGATGAAATCAACCTCCTCTACAACTGCTGGAATACCCTCTCGCAAGAGTCATACCACTCAAACCTGACATCAGGATAAGTCCTCAGTGAACATCTTATAATACCCTGTCAATCCCAAGAAACTACATATCTCAAAGACTGACGTTGGTCTTTCCCAATTCATTATCGTCTTAAAATTCTCCGGGTCAATTGGCGCACTCGTAGCAGAGACAATGTGGCCCAAAAACTTGACCTCCTTTAGAAAAACTTACACTTGTTGAATTTGGCGTACAACTGGTGATCTCTCAAGGCTTGTCAAACAACCCTCCAGTAATGTTTATGTTCTTCCTCCGTCTTGGAGTGCAAAAGAATGTTTTCTATCAATAATACAACAAACTGATCAAGGTAGGATTTAAATACCCTATGCATGAAGTCCATGAATGCCGCTAGAGCATTCATCAACCTAAATGGCATGACCATGAACTCGAAGTGGCCATATCAAGTCTTGAATGTCATCTTAGGAATGTCGGCTTCTTATATCTTTAACTGATAGTACCTTGTATGCAAGTTTATCTTAGAGTAGATATGAGCCCCTCCCAACTAGTCAAATAAGTCATTTATTTGCGGCAATGGGTATTTGTTTTTAATGGTGACCCAATTCAACTGTTTGTAATCTATACAAAGCCTAAGAGCTCCATCCTTATTGTTGGCAAACAATAGTAGAGCGCCCCAAGGTGAGGTACTTTGTCTAATAAAACTCTTGTCAAGCAACTCTTGCAACTGAACTTTGATTTCTTGCAATTCCGTCAATGTCATCCTATGCGGTGTCATAAAGATAGGGGATTCACCAAGCTATAACTCAATGGAAAAGTAGACTTCTCGATGGGGAGGTAATTCTGGTAACTCATATAGGAATACATCCACATACTCGCAAATAACAAGAGGTAGACCTAGTTCCTATCTCGTATCATCCTCAAGGATAAGGCCCATAAGCCAACCCATCAACTACACATACCAACGGTAGTCATACACGGCCTAGGGTAAAGCTTTATGCTTTTCTCCATAAAATTTGAAACAAATCTCCTCCGAAGTGTAGGTGGTGACTCACTTTTGATTACAATCAATAACCACCCGATGTGCCGTTAACCAATCCATTCCAAGGATGACATCGAACTCCATCACCTATCTCTAACTCACAACCCCGACATATCTTGTCAATACAAATCCTAGCTCATGGGGGAGAATTCATAGACAAAGGCTGCTCTAAAGTCTCAACCTCTAAGCCTAAATCTTTCACACAAGATGCAAAGATGAATGAATGCGATACACTAGAATTAAATAACACCCTTGCCCATAAGCGAGAGAGTATAAATGTACCTTGAATCATAGAATTATCTGTTGTCTTAGTTTGAGAAGTGATTGTGAAGACTTGCTTTTGGGTCCCTAAAATACCAATCTGATAGCCCTGTCCTTGAGCACAGCCTACACCCTAACCCATCTAGAGTGGTTGCGGAGTCTCTACACATGAATTTGCTGGCTAATGTTGATACTGATTTTTCTGGCCCATAGTAGGGTAGGAAGGAATATAGAATGTCTGAGGAAGTCTCATTGATGACTAGGACTGAGAAGCCCCGTAACTCTGGGATCCCTGCAGGAAAGAGCAATCTCTTTTCAGGTGGCCCGACTGATGACACAAGTAACATGCCTTTTGGCCTCCCTAATATGTACCCATAAAGTGCTTCCCCTCTTAGGAAGGTTGACTCTGTCCTTGACCTTCATGACGCTAGCCTTGCCCTTGAGACCTTTGTGGTGTAAAGATCTTTTACTTCTTGCCCGAACATGTGTTAGAGGACTGTCCCCCCTTCTTCTTGTCCTTAGCTCTGGCATCCCAGATGCTCTTAGCGTCATCAATCTCCTTTCTCTTGTTTGAGGTCCAAGAATTCTCGAGCCTTAACTAATCTGAGGGTGGAAGTGAAGTACTAGTTCATAAATTGATAGAGTAGTTTACTAAAAAATTACTTTTTGTAGTGAAACTCGTTTTATTAATTAATATAAGTGTGTTCCTTCCATTTTATTGAGAATTTATATGAGTCAAATGTTTGTATTATATTTAATATATGGAATGTATGTGTGTCTTATATTTTACATTGTAGATAATCTGGTGTGTAGAGTTCAGCTTATGTACAGAATACCAGATTATCGAATCCTTGTATAGTATGAGTATAGGTTCACAATCCTAGATAGAATTGGACACACCATCAGTATGATTGTAGTATAGTATTCTGGCATAGTCTGTCTTGACTGTAAGAGATTGTTTGATATCTCGGATTATTACAGTAGTACACTTTGTATATTGAACAAACCCATATTGAAGTTACTATATTTTACTGATTTAATAAGATAATACTCATGATTATTATGATTGCTTATGCTCTTAATCCCGAAATATTTAATTGACATGAACATATAATGTTTGTCACTTTAATTCATCAAAGATTCAGATTCATATTGAGTCAATAAGCTTAGTGAATTAGGAGACGATCCTATTTGTATGGTGAAAAATAATTATTAAAGAAAACCACATCCTAGTATTCAAATAGGTTGATAATGTCTTCTTGAGGAAGCTCATAAGTTTTGTTCATGTTAAACCCTGCAAGTAGATTTAATTATCCGACATGACAAATAAGTTGAGTGGTAAGGTCTCAATGAATAAAAAAAGTCAATTAAATATAATTGTCAATAATTTATTTAATTGATGGACATCTATAATCTTAAACGTGGGGAGATTACTAAGTATAAAATAATAAGGTGCTCGAATATAATTTTGAGATAAGGTTCAGGAGATCAATAATAAGTTTTTAGTTGACTGACTTATTATTAATGGGCTGTAGGATATTTGTTCAAGGTTGAAAATAGCAATCCTAAGCCCATTGAAAATCCGGTCCTGATTTCTCTTTAGGGTTTTTGTCATAGCCTATATATAGACGTCTATGCTCTCTAATTCAGCATCTATTATTTGCTCACATTTTTTAGAGATGCTAAAAGGGAGAGCAGGAGTTTTGAGGTTCTAGCAGCCCACACCACATCCAGATTCTGATGTTGGTGGATATACGATAGAAGGCCGCGAGGTTTGTCAAGCTGTCTTCTACGTTCGCAGTTAGGTTCTGCGTTTATGCTGAGATGAGTTCAATCCCGAGTGATCTCGAAGGTAAACCCTAATTTCCCCTTGTATAGTTTTAAAGAAAATTTTTGGTATTTGATACATACGCACTGTCAATGGTTCGTAGGATTTCTGTTCCAACATAAATAACTCTTGAAACTCGGCCCACGTCATAGTCTTTAGGTCCCTTGATGACTTTGCCCATGCCCACCATTGATGAGCTTCCCCTTTGAGTTGAAAGGTGGCAAGTCTAATTTTTGTGGCGTCCGAGGCGATCTCTATCGCCTCAAGAATATTTTCCACCTGTTGGAACAAATGGTCAGCTACCATCGGGTCCACTTCCCTCATGAAAGTAGGTGGTTTATATGCCTTGAACTTCTGGATGTTTCCCGAGCCTCCTTGACCCATGTTGGCGCTAGCTTGTACCAAAGTAACTGCCAAGGTAGTCATGGCATTAATGAATGCCTCTTGATCGTAGATGGTGATTGCTTGTTCCCACCGCTCCATCAACCATTTCTTCGTGGTCGTTCCCTTCATCTAGTTGCCATCTAAACACACAAGATAACAATAGGCCTAGCTTAGTGTCATGAACCACTAACGATGTCAAAGCATCATAGACTATGTTACAACAACGCCATGATGCCGTAAAAAGAACATGCGAGTTGGTTTTAAGTTAATATCATGACACACCCATACTCTTTTTTTTATCATAATTCTTAGGACACTAAGAATTTGGGGTTGAAATCTATTTCATTTAGCCCTCAATACATGAAATGTACCTTTTTACTACTTTGTCGCATATACGTTATCAGTTGCCCATGTTGTTTAAAATTGTTTAGTGTGTTATTAGGTTGGGCCCCAATATGTGAAATGTACCATGTCATTACTTTTATGGAGCGCTTGTTACTACTTTTCTCGCATATGCAATTTTTAAGCAATGGGGTGTATTACTATTTTTCTCAGATATGCAATTTTAAGCAATGTTACTACTTTTATGGAATACATGTTACTATTTTCTCGCATATGCAATTTTAAGCAATGTTACTACTTTCTTCGCATATGCATCTTCACCATGTTAGCTAAAATTCGTGAATTTGTATGAACAACCCATAACCTAACTAAACATCAACTCACATTTATCTTGTAAGTGCAAAGTTCCAGGATGATTCAAGTCAAAGGTTCCTTTTTCTTTTCCAACCATAAAACTATATTTTTACCTAGGTTTTCCATATCTTTCATGTTCAAGCATGCATATATTCATACACGTAGCACGTAACAAAAAATATGCTATGCACGTGAATGTAATGTCCTAACCCAAATCTTCCCGTAACAGAAACGATAGACTCAATTCCTATGTGCCCCATTTATGATCTAATGCCTAAGCTTTTATAAGAAGCTATGATGCCCCAATTTTCCTAATTACCCCGTTAAGTCTCGTTACTTATCCCAAGTCCATGGTCCCGGTGGACTAATCGTACTGGAATTTCAGTAGAATCTCTTTTGTACATTGTGCTTCACCCAAAACACAACCTACGTCAACAATAATTCCTATTGACCTTCCAAGGTCTAACATACACATCTAAACCATTTCATACATTACATAACAATAACAAGTTCAAATGTAAACCATTCATTAAAACCAAAAGAAGAGTTTACATTAAGTCCCATATACAAGTCTTTACAAAAATTATACAATGTTGTACAATTCAAAATACTACAAACCTATCAACTTTACAATTAGGACCTAAAATCTATACATCCAAGAAAAGAGCCTGAGCTCCGGCTCCATCATCAAAGTAGGCCCATGTGAGGGCCATCTGCGGAAACATGCGTAGTACCTAAATAATGTTCCCACAAAATGGTGAGCCTAAGTCCAGTAGGGTATCTCCTAGAGAGAATACCCCCCAAATCAAATACATATGATATGAATGCACGTTCAACACACTAAGCATATAACTCAAGTAACATGTAAATGATACTAAGCATGCCAACTATGAATGATGTTTCAACAATGCATTTTCGTCTCCGAACCCATTCCCAAGTTCCTATGTACGATACATGATGTAATGTCGTGTCATAAACCAGGCATTCCAAGTCCTCGCCATTGATGCTATACACATCCAAGTACTATTTATTTATTTTCATATCTTTATGGGGTAGGTAATTCTTGGACTTCCACCAACGGGCTACCAAACCGACATGGATTTTGAGAGCATCCCACCTCCGGTTCCAAGTACACCGACACATTTTATTAGACTCGTTACACCACCGACTAGTGTGTGACCAACAAAATCGAGTCTTGCACCCAATGGAGGATCTATCTCTTTTTGCTATACCCCGACACATATTCATGCAATATCCTGTGAGGCTCAATCAAACCTTGGTCTAATCCTCTTGAGCCCCACCCATCAACTTACCTATGTGGTGATTAACCTATGCACGTGCAATGTAATATACAATTGTAATTTAATTGGATACTTCATGTCAATTATAGGATTAGGAATATAATAAACATCATAGCACACCACCAAGCATGAATTTACTTAATTAACATGCTTGAATACACTTAGACATTTATCAATCACTATAAGAGCATAAATGTAAACACATTACATGCCCACTCATATAGCACATATTTAACATGTTCAACACCCAAATCAAATAAGAGTTGGTCTAGCATGTTCATGATTCATCAAGCATTCCACTAGCTACACTAGTTATATGATAGATAAGTATTTATTCTACATCAACTCTACGCATATCATATACATACTTTGAATTGAAAGCGATCCGAAATAGGAGGAAACCCTCACATCTTGAAGTATAAATAAAGAAGAAAATCTTCAAGAATGCCCAAAATAAGCTCCCCAAAGCCCTACCCCAAAGCTCTTGATATCCGAAATTTGTGGAAAATGGATGAGATTGGTGTTGATACGTAGCCATCGATGAGTGGAACAACTTTTATTCTTGCCCGATCAAATTTCAATGGTTGGATCGAAAGATAGAAGCCAAGGAAGAAGAAAATGGGTTAAAGAACTCTCAAGCTTTTTCTCTCTCCCTTCCCACATTGGAAACAAAATGGAAGAGTAAGGTGTGTTTGGTAAAATTGTCATTCTTATATATTTTTTATAAAAAAAAGTAGAACTAATTTTTATTTTTTTCCATAATAAAAACTGAAAATATAAAACATGTTTGATAGTCATTTATATTTAAAAAAATTATGAAAAAAAAAAAAACATGTTTTGTATTATATTTTTTGTTGGGTTAATTTTTTAAGAAATAAGTTACTCCTCAAAATACAATTGGGGATGCACCACCCAATGAACAAAAAACTACCATCCAACCACCCAAACCCCACCACACACCACCCCTGAAAACCCACCACCCAGCCCACCCAAAAACCCACCACCCAGCCCACCCAAAAACCCACCACCACCAGCCCCAAAAACCCACCACCTAACCATCCAACTCCACCACCCAAACCCCTCCACTCAAGATGTTTCAATCATATACATATAGATCTGGGTATATATAGATTATATACAGTAAATGATCTTTGAGAGAGAGACCGTGAGAGAAAGAGATGTTTCGAACATTAAACTTAGAAAGAGTTTTGCTAAAGTGAGATTGTCAGAGAGAGCTTTGGTGATGAAAGTCGTTTGTGAGAGAGAGAATTAGAGAAAGAAAAAGAGGATACATGAGGATTGAGGACTTTATATATGTGCCCAAAAAAAAAATTGGTTGTTTGCTGCTAACAGAATTCAAAGGTTGGACCTCATTGAAGTCCTTCTAACGCTTCCAATTATTTTAATTTTTTATTTTTCCAAAGAGAAAAAAAAACAGAAAAAAAATAAAAATAAAAATAAAAACGTCTTGTACCAAACGCAACCTAAGGCTTTCAACATCTTTTTAACCCAAGGGTCAAGCCCAGACCCAAACTCAATCAGGTTGTGGCGAGCGGCACGCGTGTAACGCTTTCAACATAAACCTTACTAGGTGGATAAGTTGTCATGTGTCACTTTTCCATTGATTTGAAATCTCCAAAAACCAATCACAACGCACCATGTGTCGTAGTGGATAAAATTATTTAGATGGTCTTCTAATTATACTATGAGTCCCACAAATTAAAATTCTGATCGCTGAAATTTTAATTGAGCATCCTCAATTTTTCTTGAAATACATGAAAATTTTGATTGTCTCAGAATTCAATAAAAATTAACTGTCCAACTTGATTTCACAAAACGAATCCAATAGTGAGGTCTATTTCGTCATCCAAGTTACATAAAAATTCAGGTTTTTAACTCATACTTAAAACAACTTAATTACCATATCACCATTTAATTGATTTAATAAAATTTTCAAGTTTTACAAGCTCACCCTGTGCAATAAACTTAATTATAATTTGGGTCTCTTTTTTTTTATTTATCCCTTTTTTCTTTCATGTTATTACTTGAGAAGTAGATTTTTTATAATTTTGAAAAAATAATGATTTACTATTAGGGAGTTGAGGGTAGTCACAAATGACAAATGATAGCATCTGATAGGAGGATTTTTAGTTAAAAAGATTCTAAATTCTTAAAAATTTAAGAAATACGGAGGGAAAATTTTCAAGCCCTCTCACCTGTATATTATTTGTTATATATCTACAGATAGATTTGTTTCTACTATTATTATTTGATAAATAATTTAGTGTTAAAAATAAAAAATATATATATTAAAAGGGATACAAGTTTGAAACCAAACAACTTTTTTTCATAGCGAAAGAATAGTTCGTTCTACGCTCATTGTGTGATTCAATATTTGTTTATATTATCTCTTTGCGAAAAGGTGAAATAATTTTGAAGTGGTCTCATTCGTTCTCTTCTTTTGCATAGACACTATGATCAATTTGTATTTATCGATTGATATTATTTTCATATTTTATCCAAGAGAATTATAATTTTGACAAATTCGTCCGGCTCTCTTTGTTGTCTGTGTTTTAAGAGTAATTTTTTTTTTGATTTGTTCAGGAAACGTATACACAAACACAAAAAAACACAATCAGGCAAATGAACACACTAACACCAACTTTCTATCTCTTCATCCTTGCGATTGAAGGAGATGGAGGGCTTAAGGGTCAAATTTGTTAGGTTGTGATTCTCCTTTGGAAGCATGGAAATAGTAACATCCAATGATTGGATCCCCATGTGTCTATGTCGGAGAAGGAAACGGGAAGTGATAGGAAATTCCACAGGAAACGGCTCTCTGCATTGGCTAGATGGTCAGATTGTGCCAGCGCACTGAGTTGGTAGGTTCTCCTGTTTCTTTCAATAAAATCAAACAAATACAAACCTATAGAATAACATAGCACGAGTTTGGAATAAAAAAGCCACAAAAGTATAGAACAATTAAATATGAGTTATCAGTGCTGCCCACATCATTGGGAAAATATATGTTATTTTAATTCTCTCTAGACATCACCGGTTAGAAAAAAAAAGAGAGAATTAATGGGCTGTGTCTTAATACAAGTGTGTTTAGTGACTTACAAAAATAGTTCATTGGCAATAAAGAGAAAATAAAAAAGGGGAGATTCGGTGGGACGGAATGAGAATAAATTGTTTGATTGTTATTTTGATTTTAGAATAAAGTTAGAGAGTGATAATGGATTTCGTTTGCACCTTTATGCCCAAAAAGAGAATATCTTATTCGGCTTTTTAACCAAGGAGAGAAAGAAAGAGAGTGTGATTGATGCTTGATTGTTGTTAATTTCACTTTTTAACATTAGGAAAAAAAAAAGCTTCTTTAGTCCTAAAAAGCATTATGAACAAAGTATAAATTCAAAAAAAAAAAAAAGATAATGAAAAGAAAACAGAGGACAAAGGATGCTAGTCCTAGTGGTGATGACCTTGAGGATCCCAACCTTTATTCAAAGGCAACACACTCTACGACACCTTCTCATTCTCCATTTGATTTATTAATATCAAAGAATCGACCACAATTATGCGGTAACATGGCATTAAAATTGATAATTTGCTCCAAAGATAGAATGTCTAACTTCTATGGTTTTTAAAAGAAAAATTAAAATTTTTAAATAAAAATAACAAGAATTGTGTGTATGGCAAAAAAGTAATAATTCTCACCATATAAGACACTTAATCTATTCTCCAGAATTCACAACACATGAAATAAATTTTTACTAAATGAAAAACTTAATAGTACCGATCAATACAATACAAACAAATCGTGTAATTACACTCTGCACATTCATATAGTAGCTTTTCATCATCAAACATGTGACCACAAATATAATTTCTAACCTTGATCTTCACCCTTCGAGTAAAGGTGAGAGGATGTAGCTTAAAGAGAGAATAACTAAGGCTTCATTCTCTGAGAGAGCTTGAGCGGGAATACACTCAGATGTGGACGTTCGATGTTAGTGGTATGTTACAACTTATATGGAGAAAGTGTTTGCATTGAACATAAGTGTAAAACGGAAGTGAGATCGGTTGCACATAGTCATCGCATGATATTGTGTCGTGTTTCATCTCAGTGTTATTTTGCACATCATAAAATAGTAGCGGATGATAATAGCCCCTGCTGACAATCATTGTTTCTCTGTTAATCTCTTTATGACTAATCTGTTGAACTGAATCTCTAAGGAGGACTGCTAAAGCATCGCTGAAGGGAAAATGTAGCAGATTAGGGTGAAGATGTTCATTGTCTTCTTTCCCACTTTCACCGCCTCTAAAACGACAAAATATCAAGGACAAATTTTACTCAGTAATGATAAAAGCAATTGTAAGGATTTTGTAGGAAGAGTGAGAACTCACCTCAAAAGCTTCGACCCTGAAATTGAACATTTTGCCTAGATTTTATAGTCGCACAGAGGCCAGAGCACAATAATATTTCCAATTCTCTGGCTTTAGGTAGGAACCACATATCCTACAGCTCTAGTAGTCTTCCCTGTTAACGTCAAATGAATGTGGCTTGACAAGAGCGAGAGGGTGGTGTTGAAGCTCTTGTGGTCTTCCCGGGTAACGTCCGATGAATATGGCTTGACAACAGCGAGTCGGTGATGTTGACCATCAAACTGGGTGGTACTAAGAAATGAAGCATAATTTTTATGAATCCAAAATTGATAGGTGTGACATACATAAGACGAGTTTTTATCTTCCTTATCACAAACATTACAATAATACGAATCTTGCCTGAATAAGAAGGCTAATGAATGCTCATGAAATTCAAGCGTAATTATAAGTTCTTCAGGAAGCATGGGAGGCAAATATAAAATTCACAAAAATAATCACACTTATAGAAGAAACCATCGTTATATTGCCTCCGAGTTTCTCTACAGAGCCCACGTGTAATTTGAATACCTCACAAACTGCTTCATGGTTAGAAGAATGCTAAGGGTGTATGGGGTCTCTAATTTCTCGTGAGAGTTCTGCATACCATTTGTGTAAATAGATTTGACGTAAGTCATAACAGAACACAAGATCTGAGATGGACTTTTTACACCCATCGCAGGCAAAATACAAGTCGACCTTATGCACTTCCCTGAGGATGAATGGGTGAACATGGCTAAAATGTTTAATCTCCTCCATCTTTGGAAGTATGTAAGAGAGAAGAAAATATTGGCCGTAACAATCACTATTTAATAATAAACTTATAAATAGATAAGGTGAATCTCATTAGAGTAATTATTAAATAACATGATAGGGTAGTTATTAAAATATTTATTTTATTATTGAATCGTTATATTATTTCAACATAATAACATGATTGGACTCGGGATTATACGATGATATTAAGTAATCATTATACCCAATATTTTTTACATAAGAGAGAGGGAGAGATGCAGTAGATGAGGAGATGCAATGATTGGACTCGGGACTACAAAACCGCTCTTCTCACTTTCTATTTAATCATCTGTCTGCCGGCCTTTTCGGGATTTTAGAAATTAGATTCAGTACTTGTACCCCCAACATAAGGTACATGGATCCTCATCTCCTACCTCTTGATTGCGTCACGGTTTGTCAATAACAGTCCCGGATCACTTGCTATGCAAGACTAGTAATCGACTAATTGCTCAAAAAAAGAAAAACAAAATCAAAAGTTGAATGTTACACTTGTTTGGTTTTTAGAAAAGAGGACTCTTTTTCAATTGTTTATCAATAAATAATGAGACATGGAGCTATCATGAGCTAGCCTAATGACCAAAGTCTCACCTCCAAACTATAATGTCTAAGATTTGAACCTCGTTTTTTAAGTTATATGTTTCTATGGTATAAAAAAAAAAGACTTAATAATTTTTATCAGGTATAATACTTAAATGCTATTTCGCAGAATGGCTAGGCCCGGTCCAATAGTAAAACTAATGAACCAAGAATCAGGCCCGCCCATAAAAAAAATGTCCCATGTTTTAGAGATGTATAATATGATTCAAACCAAAGATTAAACCCATAAAAATTATGGTCAGCTGGCTCTGAGATTAATAGATAATATTGAATGTTTGAACCTCCATTGATAATTCTAATCCAGTCACATGCATGCTTTTACATAATTCCTTAACAGAGAATTTCCTTTAATTCATGCCAATAAGTCATAGGGTCCCACATAAGAAATTTAAAAAGAAAAGAAAAGTTGTACTCTAAATTCAGATGCTTATTGTCTTCCTCCCTTTTCTCACCTCTCTTTCTCTCTCCTTTCAACTCGTGACTAAAATACAACAAAACAAAGGATTAAAGCACTCATCTACACTCCAGAAAAAAAAAAAAAAGAGTTCAGAGCATCCACTCTAGACACATCTGCATATGCATGTGTGAGTTAGTGTATAGATATATACCCTTAGATTCCCTTTTAGAGTAGCTTTCTTTTGACCAACTATTCTATGGTTTTTGTAAAGTCTCAAACCTTATAATAAACTTGGGTGATTGTAGGAAATTCAATGTTTTTTGCCTATCGCCTAAGTCACTAGTTCACTCTAATTAGCCTAAGTATGTGTTCGACTTTCTGACATTTGATTTAAAGTCACAATGGTGAGTAGAGAGAGAATGAGAGAATATTTGCGGTAATGGAATTTGTAATCATATTTTTATACATTTCACCTGGATTAGGCTCTCTATTTTATAGGTAAAAATAAATAGGCTTCTTAAAATTAAGGATAAATTTCACTAGCATTCCCTTGAGATTGGCCTAATTATAGGAACACCCATTATGATTTTGGAAATGTCACTGTCGCCCTCTATCAAGTTATGTTGATTAACGGACTAAACAAAATTACAATTTTACTGAATTACCCTTCAAGGCTTCAATCATATTATTTACCCTTTAACCCCTATAGTTTCTGAATTACCATACACACCCCAATTTAATTTAGATTTTAGTTTCATCAAATTAAAATTAAATTGAACTTCAATTTCATTACACTAACACTAATTTCATCAATTTAACACCAAATTAATATTTAAAATTAATTTCGTCAAATTAAAGTCATGATGAAAGTAGATTGACTACTAGAGATAATCGTGTTATCTCGTCTGCACTAGTTTGTACACGAATGTGTGAGTCATACCGAGTACTCAATAAATTATAGACCACTTCAAATCTTCATTTTTGAAAGGCATGATCAATTCCGTAAATATCAATTGAAACTTGAAACTTTGTACAAGTATGCAATTTCTAAAAGCATAATAATTGAAATAAGTAGTCCGTATTGGTACCAGATCTATTCTCATGTTCTGATCTTTCCATTTTTTGACCCATTTCTTGGATAAATTCTCCCAACTATATTTGAAAAGAAATTGGTAACATTCAATTTATTTAATTTAGAATTTAGTTTCATCAAATTGAACTTCAATTCTATCAAATTAATATTTAATTTCATTAATTCAAATATTAATTTCATCACAATAACACTAATTTCATCAATTTAATTTTTTTTTATGAAACTAAATTTTAAATTAAATAGATTGAATGTTAATTTGATAAATCCCAAGTACATAATTAGAACAGAAAACTTCAGAAATATATTAGAAACTATAATCAGAGTTTTGAAATCCAATATAGCCTCTCAATGCATAAATTTGGGCAGAAATTAGGGTTCGGTTTTAGTATCATATAAACTGTGCGGGCTAGATCCTGCATGATGTATAAAATATTGGGAACAGATCTCTCCCCTGGTGAACTTTGGGTGAGCCGGTTGAGTGGCCAAACACGCTGCTTGAAACAGCCTGCAAGATACGGTGGCAACCTGGAACGGCAAAGGGAAGATCCTGGGAAAGGACGAACGACCCTGTGTGTGTGAAAGGTTTTCCTGGAACAAAGGAGAACAAGTTAGAAGGGAGCCGGAGTGTTTTTCGGCGTATCCCCTCCGACGGTCTAGTCAGTCTTTGAATGAGAGAGAGGAAGGAGAAAACACTGAGAAGGATATCTTGTAGTAGAGAGTTTGTGATTGCATACCCGCTTTGCCTTTTGGGAGGAGTATTTATACCTTAGAAGCTCATGATTGCTGTCAGTGTGGTCAGTAGGTGATCATCAGGCACAGGTAGCGTGTGTATTGATTTGATGAGGAATGTCTTCTCTAATTGATTGCTCGGGGTCCCGAGCAATCAATGCTGAGCCGTCGGGACGCCGACGGTACAATATGCTCCTTTCGGGAAGGATGCAATAAATGCTCTGTAATAGGAACATTTATTGCCTTTCATATCCGAACCTTACCGCATTGAATGCGGTCTCGTCAACAGAAGGGTGCAATTAATTTGTTTGCCTTCCCAAGTCGTGTGTCAGCAACGCCATGCGGTTTATCTGCTCCTGATGTGACATTATTTGCCACGCGTCCATCCCCTATTGGCTGTGACGTCGGTATTCCAGCACGTTCTGACATTTCTTGTGTAAGACGAGGTCATGATGAATAGTCTAGACTGGCATAGGCTGATGTCTCGTACGTCAGTAGCTTTATCCGGGAGTAGAGGAAGCGTCCAGGATGGAGTGACCCTCGGCACCGAGGAAAGGCTAACCTCGGGGACCGAGGGTGGTATGTTCCGAGGTACACAGTGACCGAGGACACGTGTTTGTTGTATAATACACCGAATGTGTGATCCTATATGAGAGGTACCTCGGAGTAAAGGACACTCTTCGCCGATGGTGCTTACATCCGGGCAACACTGTTTCCAAAAAACTCGAGGACACGTGTCTTCATCTTAGGGCTTTTCAGAAGAGTCCCATCAACTGCCCCCCAGCCTTCGATCTTCTGACATCGAGGACACGCGTTGTAAGGAGACGAAGGGTTTTCCAACTGCCATCCGTCCTTCATTATGGCCTCGAGCAGCTTTCCCCGGCTTGGGACGTCGTGCGCATTAAATGCGCTGTTTTGGTTCTCCCGCCTAATGATGACAATTTCCCCCTATATAAAGGGGGTTCTCTGGTTTCCATCGTCTTGCCATTCCGATTTTTGACCCAGAATACGCCTTTCCTGATCTGTTCACCGGAGTTCTTGTTTCCTCTGCCATCGTCGACTACTCTTTCTCTCAAAATCACAGAGCCAGTAAACCCATTGTTGACTCCTGGTCTTTCCGGTGCGAGTCATTTTAAAGTTTTTCCTGGAAAACTCCGTTTCTGACGTTTTCGGGTGAGTTTCACAACCTTCTTCTTTATCGTCCTCCTAGCCTTTTTGTTTTCCGATTGAATGGTGGTGTCATCCGGTCGGTACGTCTTGATTTAAACCCTCGGGGAACTTCCTCAGGTTTTCAAGAGTAAACACCTTTTCCTTCCCTTTCTTTTAGAGATGCCTCGTCGTCGCCCTGCTCTCGAGAATCCATCGGCTGGTCCCTCGGGGTCAGGGAAATACAAGGTGACAGGCGAGGAGCAGATCGATAGGTTCAGGGTTAAGTATGGCATTCCCCCGAGCGTGGACGTAGTGGGCTTTAACCCTTTGTTGAACTCTCCTACCTTCGGGGCCGCGGATGCCATGCCTTTCTATACCAAGGCCATCATAGAGGGTGGAATTAGGTTTCCTTTACCCCCCCTGCTTCTTCAGTTCCTGTCTCGCTTCCGTCTCTTCCCCGGGCAATGCTGCCTCAACGTCTTTCGAATAATCATGGGGGTCTTAGAGCTCAATAGGCGCCTCGGGGTGAATATTGGACTCAATGATCTCCTTTTCTGTTACTCCCTCCTAAGAGTCATGCCTCACCAACACTTCTACCTCAAAGCCAGGGACCCCTCCATGTACCTTGTAACCCATCTTCCTGATTCGGACAAGGGGTACAAGGACGACATCTTAATCTTCAAGGGATGTTGGGAGAGGGGTGTTGGTCCCGAGTACAATGACTTATTTTGCCCTCAGGAATGGAGAACGACAAGTACGTCGGTTCCTTCGGGTTCTTTATTTGTTTCTTGGGACTTCTCATGTTTATGACAATCTTTTTTGCTGTGCAGATATTCCTTCTCGGGAAACAGCTCCACCTCCTCGGTCGCTGGTCAACTTTGCCGACCTAGTAACGGTTTGGAGTTTCACGGGCGCCGACGGGTTTGGCCGAGCTGCTCATAATCTGCTGCACTATATCCCCAGGTACAAGAAGTTCTCACAGCTTCCTCAACCTTTCGAGCCTTCGCAGTGGTCAGAGCTCTTTGATCAGGCGGCGAGGCTAGAGGTCGAGCAGAACTTGGAGGAAGACCCGGATCGGGCTTCAGAGGGAGAGGTAGAGGGAGTTGCTGAGGAGGTCGGGGTCAGAGAGGACGTTGCTCCTTCGGACGCCGAGGTGGGGACTTCGGGAGGCGACTTGTGGCCCGACTTTCAAATTCTCCAATCTTTGGACGCCGAAGACGCTCTCGAGGAAGCGATGTCCAACGCCCCTCGCATTAATTTGGGTTTCTTAGGCAGAGGCAAACCCTCGCAGCCGGGAGAGGTCGAGGGACGACCGGCGGTACTCCGGCAGGAACCAGTTCCGCCAATTCTTGAGGGCTCCTGGTCAGGGTCAGGTGCGAGACCGGGATCCTCAGGTGGAAGAGGAGAGAAGGGTCAAGCATCGGCATGACGGCCTCAGCCGGGGACCCAGGGCACCTCCCGCTCAACATCAAAGCGGGAGGGATCGTGGATTACCGCCTGCTCCCCCACAACAGCAACAACAGCAACAACAGCCCCGACCACAGCAACAGCAACAACAGCAGCAGACTACTCCTTCCCTCCCATCTACAGTGGAGGCCGCGGTGTGGAATCCTCGAGCCACTGATCACATGAACCGAGTGATCAGGGTCGACGATTCCATTCTGCAGGATCCCCATGTCGCCCATGCAGTGAGTGAGACATTGCATTTTGAGGCTGACATGGAGGCTCATCGGGGGCGATCAACCAACGTGTTGTTCCGCTCCATGATCCAGAACTCCCTGGTGGTGAGTTTATTCCCGCTTTGATCCCTTTACTCTCGTTTTCCTTTTTTGTGTTTTAACACTCTTTCCTTCCTTTACAGGCTACCCAGCAGATTTCTATCATTGCTGGCCGGTACCACGCGTCCAGGATGGACCTTCAGAGGGCCCGGGATCAGAAGGCGGAAGCGGAAGCTGCCCTTGCTCGGGCAACGGAAGATGTTGCTGCCAGGGATTCTACCCTGGTGGGGCAGGCTGCCCAAATAGAGCAGCTCCTCAAGGACGCTGAATCGGCCAAGTTGGGCGCTGAGAAGCTAAGTGCCGCACTTGCCGATGCTGAGAGGAGGATTACTGAGCAAACGCAGCGGCTCTCTGCTGCGGAGGAGAGGGCAGTGGGCTCCGAGGAAAGCTGTCTGGCCCTTACCCAGGA
This sequence comes from Ilex paraguariensis, assembly GCA_963454935.2. Classification (NCBI taxonomy): domain Eukaryota; kingdom Viridiplantae; phylum Streptophyta; class Magnoliopsida; order Aquifoliales; family Aquifoliaceae; genus Ilex; species Ilex paraguariensis. The sequence continues at coordinate 4,844 of CAUOFW020002450.1, read as the reverse complement.
GCTAGACAGGATCAGGGCCGAGGAGCTGAACCGGAAGTCGGAGGAACAACTCCTGGAGGAGTTTGCCGATGACGTCCTCCCCGCTCTTGAAGAAAATAGCAAAGAGTTCTTCAAGAAAGGGTGGGACGAGGCACTCCAGGCTGCTGGAGTCCCGTCAGACTCCCCTCTCTTCCAAGTGCACAAGTATGTGCCCTCGGCGGAGATGGCACAGGCAGAAGCACAGGTTGCTGCCGAGGATGAAGCCCCTACGCCGATGCAGACCTCGGCTGATGCTCCCGAGGCGGTGATAGTGGACTTGTCCGAGGACGCTCCGTCGGAACTTGCTCCTGAACCTCAAGTTGCTCAAGCTGTTCCTGCTGCCGAAGTTCTCTTGCCTGCTCCAGAAGCTTCCCAACCTTTATCGCTGACTCGCCCTCGGCTGAAGTTCTGGAGGTGCCTGGGGCCCGATGAAGCTTTTTTTTTTTTTTTTTTTGTAACCCTTCTGCTTTCCTTTTGTAGCCTTCGGGGACGCAAAGCCCCTATTTTTGGAAATAAATAACAAGTTTTTCTCTCCTTCTCCTGTGTACAGTAGTGTTTTGCTTTTCTTTACTTCGTGTAGAATAAATCATAAGTGTCTTTGAACTGTCTTCGGGGCGTGCTGGCCCGTTCCAGAGGCAAGATCTTGTATCAACTCTGGGGACTGGAATGCTTGTGTTTCGCTCCCAGGACCATGTTCTTTATGGATGCTTGTTCCTGCATTGCTTCGGGACAGAGAGTCCTTGAACTCTGTCCCCAGGGCCATACCCTTGCAGGAGGCTTGCTCCTGTATGTACTTCGGGGACGAGAGTCCTTGAACTCTGTCCCCAGGGCCATACCCTTGCAGGAGGCTTGCTCCTGTATGTACTTCGGGGACGAGAGTCCTTGAACTCTGTCCCCAGGGCCATACCCTTGCAGGAGGCTTGCTCCTGTATGTACTTCGGGGACGAGAGTCCTTGAACTCTGTCCCCAGGGCCATACCCTTGCAGGAGGCTTGCTCCTGTATGTACTTCGGGGACGAGAGTCCTTGAACTCTGTCCCCAGGGCCATACCCTTGCAGGAGGCTTGCTCTGTATGTACTCGGGGACGAGAGTCCTTGAACTCTGCCCCCAGGGCCATACCCTTGCAGGAGGCTTGCTCCTGTATGTACTTCGGGACGAGAGTCCTTGAACTCTGTCCCCAGGGCCATACCCTTTGTCTTTTGTTTGGCGAGTTCTTGAGAGAGTACTTCAAAAGTAATACTTCTTCAAATTCATAACATTCCATGGTCGTATTACAGGTCTTCCACTCATATCTTCTAATCCATACGACCCGGCGCCCCCGATTGATATTACTTTGTAAGGCCCTTCCCAGTTAGGTCCCATCTTTCCCTCTGTTGGATCCCGGGTATTGGCCGTTACCCTTCTGAGGACCAGGTCGCCTATCCGGAATTCTCGAGTCTTGACCCTCCTGTTGTATAGTGGGAGATCTTCTCTTGATACTTGGTTATCCTCAAGGCGGTTTCCTCCCTTCTTTCTTCCAGTAGGTCCAGATCCAATCCCAGTTGATGATCATTTCCCCCTTCATCGAAAGCTTGGGTCCTTATGGTCGGAAGCCCTACTTCGAGGGGTATGATTGCCTCCATCCCGTATGCCAGGGAGTAGGGGGTTTCGCCCGTCGATGACCGAGGGGTTGTCCTGTACACCCATAAAATGTTTAACAGCTCTGTCGCCCACTTTTCCTTGGCTTTCTCCAACCTCTTCTTGATCCCATTGATAATTGTCTTGTTGGTGGCCTCCGCCTGCCCATTGGCTTGAGGGTATGCAGGGGGGAGTAGAAGTTACGGATCCCGAGATGCTCACAGAAAGACTTAAAGCGCCCGCCAGTGAACTGGGTCCCGTTATCCGATACCAGTGCGCGAGGAATCCCAAATCTGACGACTATGTTCTCCCAGACGAACTTTTTGGCGTCTATGTCTCGGATGTGACTCAACGGCTCCGCCTCCACCCACTTGGTGAAGTAATCTGTGGCCACGATGAGGAACTTTTTATTTCCCGGAGCTTTAGGCAGAGGTCCAACCAAATCGAGCCCCCATTGGGCGAATGGCCAAGGGCTGGTGAGGGGGTGTAAGTCCCCCGCAGGTTGCCTGATCGCAGGGGAGAACCTCTGGCACTGGTCGCATTTTTGGACATATGCCCTCGCGTCCCTTTGCATTCGCGGCCACCAATACCCTGAGACATAATGCGGTGCGCCATTGATCGTCCCCCAGAGTGCCCCCCACATATTCCTTCATGCACTTCGTACAGGAGGTCTTGCACTTGATCTCGGACGCATAGCAAGTAAGGTCCTGAGAAAGACCTCCGGTAAAGCTTCTGATCCGAAGAGACCCAAAATCTTGGAGCTTTCAGCCTTATCTTTCTAGCTTCCCTTGGACACTCCGGGAGATCTCCCGTTGTTAGGAATTTGACAAAGGGATCAATCCAACTGAGCTGCTGGGCGCGTCCTGGATGACCATCGCCTCGAGAGTATGATCAATGCAGGATGTGGGAAGATACTCAATGGTGATCCTGCGCGACTGGGAGGAGTCCACTGCCGAGGCTAGACAAGCCAGGGCGTCGGCATGTGTGTTCTTGTCGCGGGACACCTGCTTGATTTCAAATCGGTCGAACCTTTGGATAACGGTCGTTGCCTGGTGATGGTACGCCTTCATCCTAGGGTCCCTCGTTTCGAATTCCCCATTGACTTGATTGACCACCAGCATGGAATCGCAATGCACGATCAAATTGGTAACTCCAGTCGCCTCAGCTAACCGAAGTCCTGAGATGAGTGCCTCATATTCCGCTTCATTGTTCGATGCTTTGAACCCCAGCCGGATGGCCTGCTCTGCAATAATCCCTTCTGGAGAGGTCAGCAAGACACCGATTCCGGACCCCTTACTGTTTGATGAACCATCCACACATAAAAGCCATGGCGATCCTTCAACATTTGTTGGAGATGCTAAGTTGGGAGGAGGCGGTCCTTCTAGAACAGGATTCTCCCCCGAAAACTCGGCTATGAAGTCTGCCAGTATTTGACCCTTTATTGCAGTTCGGGGTTTGAAATGAATGTCGTGCTCCCCCAACTCTACAGCCCATTGGAGATCCTTCCGGAGAGTTCAGCTTTCCTCAAAATTGCCTTCAAGGGCTGATCAGTTAGGACAGTGATTGGGTGCGCCTGGAAGTAATGGCGCAGTTTCCTTGCAGTGGTGACCAAGGACAGGGCCAGTTTTTCTAGGGGCAGATATCTTGTCTCTGCATCCAGGAGCGCCTTGCTGATGTAGTAAATCGGCTTCTGTCGGTGCTCATGCTCACGGATAAGTACTCCGCTTACTGCAAACTCTGAAACTGCCAGGTATAGGAACAGCATCTCCCCCTGGATGGGGACGGATAGGGTGGAAGAGTCCTCAGGTATTCTTTGATCCCAGCCAGGGCGTCCTCGCACCCCTGGCTCCACATACTCTTCCCAGCACATTTGATTGCTCCAAAGAAGGGTTTGCATTTATCCGAGGAGCGTGAGACGAATCGGTTAAGTGCAGCCAGCATCCCTGTGAGTTTCTGGACTTCTCGGACAGTGCGAGGGCTTCGGATATCCAGGATTGCTTTAATCTGATCTGGGTTGGCTTCGATTCCTCGCTGACTAACCAGATACCCGAGGAATTTTCCCGACTCCACTCCGAAGACGCACTTCGCTGCATTCAGCTTCAACCCATACTCCCTGAGAGTGGAGAAGGTATCCGCCAAGTCTGTAAGATGATCACCACTCCGTTTGCTTTTTACCAGCATGTCGTCTATGTAGACCTCCATGGTGTTGCCGATCTGCTTCTTGAACATCCGATTCATCAATCTTTGGTATGTTGCCCCGGCGTTCTTCAATCCAAACGGCATCACTTTATAACAATAAACTCCCTTCGGAGTGATAAATGCCGTTTTTTCTCTTGGTCCGGGGCATAAAGAGGGATCTGATGATATCCTGCTCGAGCATCCAGGAAGTCCATTCGTTCATATCCGGCTGTGGCATCTACCAGCTGGTCCACCTTCGGCAGGGGGTAGTCGTCCTTGGGACATGCCTGTTTAGATCTGTGAAATCCACGCAGACACGCCATTTCCCCCCTTTCTTTTTGCACATACTGTATTGGACAGCCATTCTGGGAACTGTATCTCTCGAATGGCGTCGGCTCTCAGGAGTTTGTCTTTCCCTCATTGACCGCGTTGGTGTGATGCGGGGCCATACGTCGTGGCCTCTGCTTTACTGGCTTGTGAGATGGGTCAACATGCAGCCTGTGAGTAATTATCTTCAGGGTCTACTCCTGTCATTTCCATTTCGTTCCAGGCGAACACGTCTGTATTCCTCTTAAGAACCTGATCATCTCCTCCTGTTCGGCTGCGGGCATCGAGGTCCCAACTAGGAAATACTTCTCTTCTTCTCCTTCAACCAAGGGCACCTTCCGGAGGTCTTCAACCGATCGTTCAGCTGGGTCTACCCGGGGGTCATCCATCCCCGGACGCCCGGACTGTAATTGCTATTTTTCTATGATCTCTTCCGGTGCTCGCCCTTCTCCTGGCTGGACGCCCCGGCTCGGACGGCCGAATAAAAACAGTTCTTCGCAGACGCTTGATCCCCCCGGATCTCCATGACGCCCTCTGGCGTGGCGAACTTCAACTTCTGGTGGAGAGTGGAGTGCACACCGCTCCAACGCGTGCCAGCCATGTTCGCCCCATAATCACGTTGTAAGGAGAGGTCCGTGTCGATCACCACAAACTCTGTGTCGATGACGAAGGACCAGTGGGACCGGTAATGTAATTTTCCCACGG
>CAUOFW020002449.1:0-48927 GCA_963454935.2 Ilex paraguariensis | reverse complement strand
TCTCAAGCAAATTATATTTGACGTATTTGTAGCCCCTACAATGATATTTAGTGTTAGTCCAAGCAAATGACTAAAATCATTTGTAGGCCAGGAAAAGAACTTCCACATAAAAACTCTAAACATCTGAAACTTGGTGTCCCGCTTAGAGGACGAGATACATTACTGCAACGAATGACTTTCTATAAGATTGCATCTTTCTCTGAAGGATGGGTTTTTATCTCTGCTAATGTTTCAGGAGAAGCATTGGTTGAGTTACTAAGGGCTCTAAATGATTCCAGTAATCGAATTAAAGATTGGAATGACTTTTTGGTGAGCCCTTGTGTTAGTTGGTCTCATGTTACTTGCAGAAACGGAAATGTCATATCCTTGTAAGTGCTTCATCTTATAGGGTAGATTTGTATTTTCATAAATTTATTATTCCTTTTCTTTTCTGGTAACTGGCACGATACGCATATGTATTCCCACCCTTGGTGTATTGAAGTAGGTTCTGTGGTTTAATTTGTGGGTGGTTGGCAGTGCATTGAGTTTGTTAATGTACTAATTACAGGAGCCTAGCTTCGATTGGATTTTCAGGAACTCTTTCATCGTCAATTACCAAACTAAAGTATTTGGTTAGCTTGTAAGTTTTACACTTGATTAATATTGCGCTTTATTGCCCCCTCCTGCTTGTTTTTCAGCCTTCTTCTTGTCATTGTAGTTAATTCAACATATTGAATTACTCCTAATGTATAAATTCATTGGTCGTCATTATGCAAGATTGAGCCACATTTGATCTTTTTATTATTAAGTAGATGTTTTCACCTAGTATCTCTTAGCCCATGAAACTCTTGGCAAAATTTCACTCCTAAATGTGTACAGCTTGAAAAAAATAAAGAAAGAAGGGTAGAAAAACAGAGCTGGTTGTGCTATTGCTAAACTGATTTGTAGATACTTGTTTTTCTTTCTTCATATTTGATCAATTTCCGAAAAATAGGAGACCAAAGATATGAAAAAGATTGTCTTCTTTTTACTTTTGTTTATTTTGTAAATATGGTGTTCTAATGTGCTTTAGCTGACTAACAAATTCAATTTATAACTTTTAATTTAGCCATGATGTGGCTTATCTCTTTTTTCAATGTCTTTGAGCACCTAACTAAATTTGTGATTATGAAGAGAGATTCAGATGTTCTTAATTCAATGCAGGGACTTGCAAAATAATAATCTATCTGGTGTTGTACCTGATTATCTGGGCAGCTTGTTACACCTGCAAAATCTCAACATCGCACACAATAAATTTAATGGCACTATACCAACCACTTGGGGTCAACTTTCAAACCTGAAGCATTTGTAAGTTTGCTTCCATTCTTATTTAACCCCCATCTCCTTCCCTTTGGGGCTTTTTGGAAAAAATGTTTTCATTGTTTCTGATTCTGAGGTAGCATAGATAATGGCATCTTTTTTTCCCAGTTTAGTTACTTCTTGTACTGAAGCAATGATATCGCCTTATTCATCAGGGTGATGAAAGGAAACAAATTAAGTGGAACGATTCCTGATTCACTTGCAAATATTACAGGATTAAGTGAACTGTAAGGAATCTCATCCTCCTCTTTAACTGCTTTTTGTCATTATTATCTTCTGTTCCATCTTCACTCTTATGCACATGATGCCCATGTTATACTGCTTATGACTTTTTCTGTTCACAGGGATCTGTCATCCAACAATTTGACTGGGAAAATACCGACAAAATTGTTCTCGATACCCCTATTCAAGTAATTCATTACATATTCCATGTTCTTCAACCTTCTATGCTCTTAAAAGATTTGTTTTGCCCCTTTGAAAATTGGTCATTTATCAATGGTTGCTTCTAGTGGCATAAATTTGTTCTTGTATATGTGGTTCACTTGAAGCATTCAATTGAATGGAGACCTAGTTTAATTTGTTTTAACTCTCACTCCACAAACAAATTAGTATTGTTTTTACTTGACCCATGGTTGCCTCTTGCTATTTTTTGATGGACTGATTCTGCTTCGCCCCTTGCCAGTGTCTTGATGCATGATGCTGTGGATAATGTCCTAATTTTGCTTTGTTTAGATCTACGAAGTACGGACACTTCATTTTAGTCAGAGTGTTGGTGTTGGACATGTTTTGGACATGACAAAATGAGCGTTCAATTTTTATTGTTAACTATTTTCAGGACACACAGGGGACTCGCTTTAGAACACGTTTTTAGATTTTTTTTTTTTCAAAATTTGAAAACATGTCTAATAACTTTATAATTAAGGAATTTATTTTTATATTTAAAGAAATATGAGTCAAATGCATAATGTAGAGAGAGCTATAATCACTACATGCACATTGGATATGGATATAACATAATTTCGGACACTATTGTAGAATTATATACAAATGGAATAAACTTTGAATATGAAAGCAATGTAATGAAAAATAGGTTTATGAAATTAGGGTTCCCTAAAATTGATGAAAATTAGAGTTACAATTTGGGATATTTTTGAAAATGAAAATTATAGTATTCATTGATTGTTGGATCATGAATATTTAAGATAAGTGTATATAAGAATATGTGATATTGTATTTTTAATTCGATGATATCATCATGTGAATTGTTAGAACATGATAATATATTAATATAATTAAATAAATACGTAATATTTAACATGTCCCACAACATATGTGTGTCCTTCTTTTTTGAAAACTTACGTATTTGCATACGTGCTTCTTAGGTTCAAATGTTAGACCTTCAGTCTATCATTCCTTCTGTATGCGAATTGGGTTAGTTCTGATTATAATCTCCTTTTTAATCAGAATTTGAACTAAGTTATCACAATTTTTCTGGTAAGTGTTGGATTTTTTATTCAGGAAAATTGTGTTCAATCTCAACCAATTGATACAGGTCAGTTCACTCACTGTAAAGTAAAGTCACAAGGAGGAAATTAAATATCAACTGTGTATTGTAACATTAAAGTCTTTGTGATGCAACCACTTATGAAAGTTGGAGCTAAATGCTCGTTTTATTAATGATCAATGGCAAATCTACGAGAAGATGTGAAAGCAAGATGCAGAAAATAATAGGAGAAACTGGGGAAAAAAAACTTAAAAAGGCTAGAAATGGACTGTGGAGATGCTTTCGTTTCTGAAAATAGGAGCTAAATAGGTTGTTGCCCTTGACCTTTCATATAGCCTTATAGAATCTACTAGATAGCATACTACTTAAAATCTGACAGTTAAATACTTTACTTCTCAGCCCTGCAATTGCACACAAGAAAGCCACTCACTTAACGAGACACTAATGAACATATATAAACTATAAAGCAATATGGAACAAGACAAAACACCGTAGAGCAGCACTCCATGAAGCTGCATTGGCACATCTAGGTTTCAGCTTAGAATGAGGGTATCTAGAGTACTTTAGATAGTCGCAGTACTATAAAAACTTGCTGGAAATTAATGCAACTGTATCACTTCCATTTAGAGGCGCAGTGCAGCGCAAGTTGTTTGGTGCCAATATGTTGATTTCTTGATCTTGTGGTTTGAGGTGCACAAATAATTCCAAAAACGCTGCAAAAAGGGATAATAACAATTCTCTAATGGTATTAAACTCTGTTGACCCTTTTTCCAAATGTTTTATGCTTAACATTACCTTATAAAATAGAGAGGGCGGATCTTGTTGCATTGCACATGTCAGACCCTCCTTAAACCCTGCTCTGGGGGTGGCGTCGTGCATTTGGCTTCCCTTTTCAGTCTTTTATTTGTCTGATAACTAATTCATGGATTGCAGAAGCTTATAAATACCATTGACTCTCCATTTTTAGGCACACTAATTTTGGATAATGCTGATTGAATTCGGCAATCACCGTCTTATGTTGATGGCTTCCCACGATGAGACATGTCAGATTTTAGCAGAGTCAATGATACTAAGCATGATGAAATCCATCTACCGAATTTTTTTAGAATATCATTGTGATTTTAAAATGGGGAAATATTGAGGAAGTTGTGATTGTTGTGTGCTAAATGTCAAACTTGATCTCAGTGGGTTATAACTGTTGAGAGCAAGGGCTTGAAGTGCATGACATACTCACCCGGAAGAAGAAAACTGTGAAAAAGGGCTATCAGAGAGGAACTTTGCTGAGTTTGATCATTCACAATGATGGTACATTCATTATGAACTGAAAATTTGTTAAATAAATGGAGGTAAACTGTTGATTTAACACTGTACTAATACTCGTCATGATAAAGTAGCATCAACTTCTTTTTCTATCTTTTGTTCTTCCGCTACTTGTCCTCCCCTTGTAACACAACAGAAAGGTAGATGATCTGGAGGGCATGTAAATGATTATTGAGTGAATGTTTCTTATGCTGGTGGTAAGTTTGATACATTAATATGACCAAGTATCTCAATTGCAATAGTGACGGCAGTCAACCCGAAGTGATCTAGATTTTGGTCGCTGCTTTATCTTATGCGTTTCGTACATCAGTTTTACAGGAACTCATCTTACTTGTGGCACCAGCTTGCAGGAACCTTGCATTCCAAATTCCTCAATTCCAGGTTCAGCCTTTTTCAATGTTGCGTTCCTCTGGTTCCTATCAATGTGATCTCTAATCTATGAGAGGACTAATTTTTCAATACTGTTGCAGTTTCAAGCAGAAAATCGAAACTTGAAGTTATTGTGACTGGTGCAAGCTGTAGTGCCTTCATTCTTCTGATGCTTGGGGCTGTCTTTGCATATCGTTTCTGCAAAGTGCATAGATGCAAACATGATCAATTTTTTGATGTGGCAGGTATGCCTTGCTTCTCTTTTATTGTATTTCCATGAAAGGTAGATGTTAGCCTTTACTTTTCATATGCAGTGTGACATCAAAATCTACTTTTTTATCTCTATGTAACTTCTGCCACTAAGTCATTAACACTTACAAAAATGATCCCAAATAGCCATAAAGAATTGGAAAAGTTGTTCCATGTACTTATTAAGGTGAACCTCTAAATGTGGCTATCTACAATCTATATTTGAATACGTAAAACTCTGTCAAAGTGACTGCCAATAGTTTTGTCCATTTGACCATGGTTTTGATAAATTGATATAATTGTTACCAAATTCACAATCTAAATGCGAATCTGAAGAAATCCAAACCGTGGTCCCAATCTAAGACTGTTTTAGTTAGACATATGTCTGTACATGTACATATACACTCACATTAGCAATAAGAAGTTACAATTATGCATTTTACAAACTGCCAACTTGATCGGAATGCACACCATCAGATTGGGGGTTCATTGATTCTTTTTGTGACAGCGTTTGAAACTTGAATATTAGGGTTTATGAAAAGAAAGAGAATGAGAATAAGAGAGAAAGAGAGATTGTGGAACAAGATTGAGGATGATGTGTGTTGTCAAAACCCTATCACCTAGCCAAGGATCAAAATATCGTTTTAAAACGGTTGACACGTCCGAAACGTTTTCGTTTCCATGGAGATCGAAATGAATCAGTGATGGAATCGAAATTTTGATGATTTGAGGTGTTCCATGATGTTTCAAAATGTTGTTATATTTCAATATGTTTGCACAATTATTTCGGAATGTTTTAAAATATTTCAAGATATTTTAGTATATTTCGATCAATGTTTTGAAAAAAAAATTCTTAGATTTTTTATTTTTTTCATTCTATTTCTGAAACAGGTCGAAACGTTTTCGAAACACATCAAAATGTTTCCGTTTCTTAGGTGATCGAAACAATACACCGAAATGAAATTTTGATCCTAGGTGACCTAGCCAAATCAAGCTTTACGTTTCAATCACTTAGGATTGGCTATATGAGTCCGTCTTCGCCATTCATTTCGATCTTGCACTATACACTCATTTAAGTTTAATATTTTAATATATTTTCTTATTATTTCGTTCAATGTTAATTAGGGTGTAGCCCTACTTCTAATACCATTAAGATAAATTTTATCACTTTTTCTAACTCGTGTCTCTATCGACCTCAATTGAACATGACCAAACCATTTTAATCTATTATCTATCAACTTGTTCTCAATTGAAACTACTCCTATCCTTTCTCTAATACGGCCATTTCATATTTTATCCTTTCTAATTTTTTGACACATCTACCTTAACATTTTCATTTCTGTTACGCTCATTTTATCATTGTTTTTTCCTAGTTGCCCATCACTTCTTCCCATACAACATTGCTTTCCTTATAACTGTTCGGTAAACCTTATCTTTCAATTTTGTTGGTATCCTTCTATCACATAATATGCCAGAGACTTTCCTTTACTTAAGCCAACTGGCATTGATTTTATGAGTTACATCGTCTCTAATCTCTCCATCATTTTTACTGATTGATTCTAGATATCTAAATTGTTTACTTGTTAGTATTTCTTGATTTTCAATCTTAAGTTTTTTACTATGTCTTCTTCTTTTATTACTAAAATTATATTACATGTATTCAGTCATATTACTACTTATTTTAAACTCTTTCGACTCGAGTGCCTCTCTCCAAATTTTTAGCTTATTGTTAATTCCCTTTCGAGTTTCATCTGCTAAGACAATATCATATGCAAATAGCATACACCATAAGATATCATCTTGAATATGTCTAGTGAATTCATTTATATTTAGGGCGAATAGGTATGGACTTTGGGTTGATTCTTGGTGTAATCCCACTATGATTGAAAATTCTTTACTTTCTCCCATAAAAGACTTAATTGTAGTCATATCCCCATCATACATGTCTTTTTATCACCTCAATAGACCTATTCGTCACTCATTTTCTCTCAAGTACCCTCCATTTTATATTTCTAAGTATTCTATTATACGTCTTTTTATATTGATATTGAAGACGATTACAATATTAGGAAAGTAGAGGATAATAGGAAGCAAATCTCAAACAATAAGAAAGCAACATAACAGGAAAGTGAAATAGAAAATTAATTCTCCAACATTCCCGTGAAGCTAGAGCATAGAGATAAAAAATGTCTAGCTTGGAAAAATGGTTAGTAAAGGTGGAGTGGGCAAATGGTTTTGTACGAATTTCATCGATTTGATCACCTGAATTTGCATAAGGAATGATACTCTCATTTTGTATTAAGAGTTCCTAAATAAAATAACAATCAACTTCAATGTGTTTAGAAAACTCATGAAACATTGCATTACTAGCAATAAAAATGGTTGCCTAGTTATCACAATGCCACCCATCTCATGAAGTAGAAATTGAACCCATCACATCTCACATGAAATAAGAGTCATGGCATGATATTCGGCATGTGCATTAGAACATGACATCATATTTTGTTTCTTATCGTGCGAATTAACAAAATTACTACCAATAAATGCATAATAACCCGAAGTAGACTGTCCATTAGCACCGATTGTCTACATAGTTAGATTCAAAAAATCCAATAACATTTAAGTAGGACGACGGCCGGTATAACAACCCTCTACCGGTCATTCTTTCAAGTACTGAAAAATACAACAGATATCGTCCCAATGAGGTGTATGAGTAGTATGCATATATTGACTAACAACACTAACTCCATAAGTAATGTCGGGACGTGTAACTATGAGATAAATAAACTTACCAACCAACTTCTGATAATGCCCCATGGCCTAAAAAAAATCTTCATTTTCAATATCCAATTTCACTGTTGGATCATAAGGGTATCAATTGGGGGTGCAACAAGTGTACATTTTTGAGAGGGTAAATCCAACACAATATTTCATTGGTACAAACTAATACATTCCTTTGATATGGCTAGTTCGAGGTCAGGAAAGTATCAAAGGATAACCAAGTCTTTGTTATGGAACTATCTTCTCAAATATATTTTACATGGGCAATACCAACTGAATCACTACCATTGATAATAATATTATCAACATAGACAATGAGAACAATGAGACCTTTGGTTGATTTGCTTGTAAATACAAAATGATCTGAATTAGAGCGCTTAAAGTCATACTGAAGTGCTGTACAATGATTTCTTCAACCGACATACTAAATATTCTTTACCAAAAACAACATATCTAGGTGGCTGAACCATATATACTTTCTCTTATAGATCCCCATGAGATAAACATTATTTACATCCAGCTGATACAAAGGTGAATCTAAACTTATTGCAATAGATAGTAAAACTCTATCAAAGTTAAGACGGGCAACAAGTGAAAAATTGCTCACGATAATTCACATTGTATGTCATAGTGCAACCCTTGGCAACCAATTGCGTTTTTAAGCGCTCAAGAGAATCATCAGGAAGATACTTCAGAGTATATACCCACCAACAACTAACTGGCTACTTACTAGGACATAATGAAGCAAGGTCCCTTGTCTGATTTTCATAAAGATCTTTATTTTCTTCATTTATCTCCAATTTCTATCTTGGAGATAATAATGCCATTTTGAAAAATTTAGGAATAGAAATAGTAGATAATGATGACGCAAAAAAACAAAAATATGGGAAAAACCAATAAAATTAGACAAAATTAGAAATAAGATGTTGTGTACAGCTAGGAGGACCTTTGTATAATGCAATGGGTAGATCAAAAAGCGATGGAATAACAGATGGCCTGTGAGGTTAGACCATAATAGAAGTCGGTGTTGGCTGTGTGGAGTTGAAGCATAAGGCAGAACCTATCCATCTTTGAAGAGATGGTAAACCTATAGGGGAGGAGCAGACTCTAATGGAGGAAAATGCACTAAGTCCAGAATAATAGGCAACAAAAGCTCCCCTTGACTAGTTAGATATCAAATCTGCACCAAAGCTATGACTTGACACAAGAAAGAAAGGAGATGACTCAAACAAGGTAATATCAACACTGATATGTTAGCAAATAGAAACGGGCTCATAGTAACGATAACCTTATTGAATACGAGAATATTCTAGAAAAATACACTTATTGAGTGTGGTGATAGTTGCTTGGGACAAAGATGACACAACCAAAGACACGATATTAAACTAAATGACGGTGTATTAGGATATTGCAAGGAGAAAGGAGACTTATTGTCCAAAATGGGGGATGACATGTGATTAGTAAGATAAATTGATGTAAGAACAATATTAGTCCAATATAATTTTGACATATGCATGTTAAATATCAACGTGCGGGCAACATCCGATAAATGATGATGTTTCCATTTGGCAATGCCGCAAGATGTCTGAATGAAAAACATTAAAAGGGTTAGACTAATAAATTAAAGAGTTAGGAGGAAAAAGAACTACTTTGATGCTTGCCTAATTGACAAGCCTTATATTCTAACAAAGAAGAAGAACTCAAAATAGGGATCACTTGATGCGACTTCTGTAAAGAAGGATGACAAAGTCCAAAATGCCATTGGAGAGCAAACACGGTAACATTATGGACTGGATGTGGTTCATCACCACCACAAAACACCACTACGACCACCACGACGAACACCACGATTACCTGCATTCATGCTATCGACTTGAGTGGTCATGAAAAAAAAACTAATAGTAGTAACATGCAACTCCACTCAAGAGGAAACCATTGGCGAAAGCACACTCAATGTTGATCAAATCCAAAGGACACAAGTCACTCAAATAAGAACCAAAACAGAGTTGATGAGTAGAACAAAACCAAAACATCAGTTCCTAGGTCAACGAATATTAGGGATTTGGTGGGTTATGTGCTAGAAGACTTTTGACATTATTAGAGGTTGGCATGAGATAGAAATAGGAATCCGATCTACGAAACAAGAATTAGGGGGGGATAAACAACTCATCGAGAAACCTATTGTGTAGTAGCCGAACCCTCTGACCAACAAGAAACCCCCAAAAATCAATCCAAACAAGCATGGTTCATCTAAAGTAACACCCACAAGGTCTAGTCAGAGCTTTTAGGTCTGAATAAAGGCAATGAAAACAACCATATTGTTTGAAACCAATAGATTGAAAAATCAGACCAATTTTTTCAAAAATCATTCAAAAATATAAAAACCTGTTCAAACAATTTCAAAAAATTAATCTAAAATATCATAAATGTTAGCACCAAATTTTAGTCTCAGACATGTTTGCTAGAAAAATCTTACGTCATGTTGATGTCACAATGATGTCAATCTACAAAAAATGGTGTCAACAACTTAAAAACGAAGGGTTTGTTTGGTTTGTATCAGTAAAACAGTTTTTATGTTTTTGGATATGAAAAACAGAAGAGAAGTTTTTTGGACAGTAGAGCTTTGTATCTAGTTTTCTAAAACTTGGAAACAAAAAGTTAGAATTTTGGAGAACACTAACAAAATATTTTCATTAGTTTTGAGATACAATTTCGGCAAAAATTAAAAACACGGGATAGAATCTAGTGTGCACTTAAAGACTTCATTTGAAAGGAAAAATTAGCTCTATGCAATCTTTCCATGTGTTTTGTATTTTCTTGCCGATTGATTTTGCATATTTCTTTGAGTCTAAGTTTCTCCTTAGATCTAGCCCATGCAAACCATAAATTTAGAATCTATGTTGGTGGCTTTGTTTTGTTGTTCTTCACAATGAGGAGAAAAATGGCATCTTTGTTGCATGTTCAATTTTTAAAGTAAATTTTTTGTTGGCAGAGATATGTCAGTCGACATTCAACACTTGTCCTTTATCCTTGGGTTTCTTTTTCTATTTTTGAGAATTTCATAGGTTAATTTGTAGTTTCTAGTAATAAAATGTTGAGAGTTATGGGAGTAAATTTTGTTCATCCACATGTCGTATAATACTGACCAAGAAATAAAACCATGGTAACTCCACCGCCCTCACCCTTATGCTCTTTTTCAGAAGATTTTTACCAAAGAGTTAATTCAAATTATTTCCTCTATTTTTATTATTTTTTGTATCACTATGTAATATTTTATTATTTTTTGTCTTTAAAAATTGTTCTCAGAATCTTATAATCAAACATGTTTTTGGATAGAAAAAAATCAAAATACAGTTTTCTAAAACTTTTCTGGAAAACATATTTTTGAATATAGTTTTTGAGAACATATCTAAACAAACCAGAAGAGTTTCTATATGAAAGTCTTTATTATATTCTTTTCGATGCATGTCCACTTGAGATCGATGCTCTGATACTGTAACGCCCCAAAACACACCCTGGACGACATTACATTCTAAAACCATTCATATCATGAGAGCACTAATATAATCCCTTAAGAAACAAGACTTCATTTGTCATCCACGAATATTTACAACATTATCCAAAAGAATAAGCCCAAGTCATGGCTATTACATCTCAAAAATTAATTAAAGAAGTGCAGCGGAATAAACAAAAAAAATTAGACTACACAATGTTCCAAAAGAATGTCCTAGTCTAGTACAAAAGGAAAGGAGGTCGCTCTATGCGTCCACCTCGGGATCCACACTCCCGTCCAGTGGAGTCTCCCAAGTAGTGGGCTCCTCGACCCTTACGTCCTCCTCCTCAAACGGGTAATCTTAAAAATGTTAGCGATATGGGGTGAGCACGAAGCTCTGTAGAAAAATTCTCTCAAACTTATACAAGGTTTAGAAAAGTATTTAAAACGGTTGGTCTCAATTTTAACATAACATAGATGCATAATTTGACATAAAACAGTGACATTTAAAAAGGATCTTAAGTTTATTTAAAAACATTACTTAAATGAACAAACGAGTACCACATACAAATAATAACCAATTCCCAACAATTCTTTCGGTAGGTGGCATACTTTGTGGTAACCTCCACTCCCCTTTAGGTCACCTTTGATTCTCAAGCATCCTTACTGGAAACCTCTTGAAAATGGATGAACATCCTTATATGGAACCTCACCAATCATTACATTATTTTTCAATCATCCTTACCGGGAACCTCTTGGGAAGGAGTGAGCATTCTTACAAGGAACCTCTCACTCATGTGCATCACAAACAATCCAACTAAGCATATAATTCTAACATTTATCTCAATTTACAAGCATCTATCCAAAATTCTCAAAATATATCATATAACAATTCCACAACCAACTAAGAAAATATATGAGATCACAATAACATCATTTTTTTACCCAACACAAAACACTAAGGTTTCGAAATTCATAATAAAGAAAACATTTAGGAAGAAAATACATCACTCTCCAAAAATGAGGGTCTTAAAACTAGAAATGAGATTTTATGGGTATTAAACCCTACTTTGTTCAAAACATGTAACAAGCCTAAGAGAGGATGATTTCATAGCATGTATATACCATTGATAGCCAAAACATACATATATAAATACCTTAGCCTCAATGTAAGTGAATGAGAGAAAATCCCTACCTTGAATCCTTAGCTTTGGAGTGAAGAACAAGAATATTTGATCTTGAATCACCCCTGAATCTCTTATTTTTCCTTTCCTTTCTTTTTCTCTAATGCCCTCTAGGGTTTCAAGAGGTGTGGGGGTGTGAGGGGAGTGAAGGAAATGAGAGCAAATGAGATGAAAATAAGTTTAAAACATAGCAGCCTCGAAAAACACTGTTCACAGGTTGTTTTGGGTTTCTCTAAATTTACGATTTTGCCACTAAGAATCTCCAATTTGATCTATATGACTACCTTAAGGTTTGTCGACATTCCGAATTCATTTTTAATGTTATTTTAACCTAAAACATTTATTTTTATGATTTATCTCAAAACCCAAGTCAACGTACATCCGAAACACTAAAGTTTCTATTTTACCCATCCGAATCGGCTATTAATGAAGTTTTGCGATGTTTGCAAATAAAAGGTGATAAATGGTGTTTCTTAAAGCCTTTTATACTTATTTGAAGTCTAAAAGTACTCATTATTCTTATATTTTGCTTTAGGATGCAAATGGAGACATTAAATGCAAAACGAAGCTAATTGGACTATTTCAACATCGTTTCGTTATCTAAGCATAACTCTCTCATCCAAGTTCCAATTGAGATGATTCAAGATGTTATGGAATGATACGAAAGAGCTCTAAAACTTTCATATTTTGAGTTTTGAGAGATATTGACTGCATCAAGGTCTACATCGAGCTTGAAGTTGTAGCAGTGCACTGTTCACAGCCTGTGTTTGTCCTTTTTCCATTTTCAATCCATTCCTAAGCCAACCAAATCCATCCCAAACCTCTCCAACACATATTTCTACAGCAAACCTATTTAATACAAGTTCTAGAACCTAAAATTTCATATTTTCACTTATTAAAACCAAATTTCAACTATTATTTTTACTAATATTTTAAATCTCTACTTTTTCAATCTATCATATTCAAACACATATCACTACATATATCCATATATATTTTTTTTACTACAATTATTTACTATATATCTATATACATGTATAAAAGAAAATACGGGGTGTTACAGACAAAGTTGTTAGTATCGTACGATACGCGATACGTATCGTACGATACGTTACGATACAGCCCTAAAACGATACGGATCGTAGTTATGTATCGTTTTTGCGTTGTATCGTCCGATACACGATACGTTTTTACGATACGATACGTATTGGTACGAAACGCACGATACGTGCAATTTTTTTTTTTTTTTTTTTTTAAAAACGACGTCGTTTTGTGCTCTGATTTTTTTAAAAAAAAAACGACAAGTGAAGACTTGTTGGCATCCGATCACAATGATGATGATGATGATGCATTTTCAATTGAAATTGAAGATTGA
Organism: Ilex paraguariensis; assembly: GCA_963454935.2. Lineage (NCBI taxonomy): Eukaryota > Viridiplantae > Streptophyta > Magnoliopsida > Aquifoliales > Aquifoliaceae > Ilex > Ilex paraguariensis. Next base: position 35,314 of record CAUOFW020002449.1, on the reverse strand, counting down.
GTTCAAAATGGATGTTAGAAATTTGGATTAGAAGTCTCTTTGGTGTTTAAAGTTTGAATTAGTGAACTATGGTTGTGAACTTTGCATTATAATAGTAGTGGATTATGTTGATAACTTGAATAGTTGGTGGAGTATTAATGAAATGCTATATTTTTTATGAGTATGACTTTTTTTCAAAGGTATATATATTTTTTTATTATTTATTTAAAATTGCATCGTATCTTACGATACACGATACGATACACGATACGATACAATATTTGTATCTTACGATACGCCTTCCGATACACGATTTGATAACTATGGTTACAGATACCAAAGTGAAACTTGGATAATGGAATAGTAGGATTTTTGAAAAGGAAAAAAAGTAAAAAAGAGAGCAAGAGAGAGATTATTGAACAACACTTTGAGTAGGATGTGTGTTGTTAACACCCTCTCACGTATTTGTATTCGTTGGGTATTGAAGACAATTATATTATTAGAAAAGTAGATGATAAGAAGAAAGTGATGTAATAGAAAAGTAAATCTCTCACAATAGGAAAACAACATAATATGAAAGTAAAATAGTTAAGTATATTCAAGGATCAAAATATCGTTTCGAAACGGTCGAAACATCCGAAACGTTTCCGTTTCCAAGGAGACTGAAATGAATCAGTGATGGAATCGAAATTCTAATATTTCGAGGTGTTCCATAATGTTTCGAAAAATTTTGTTATATTTCAATGCATTTGTACAATTATTTCAGAATATTTCAAGATATTTTAGTATATTTCAACCAATATTTTGAAAAAATAATTCTTAAATTTTTTATTATGTTTTCGAAACGGGTCGAAACATTTCCGAAACATGTTGAAACGTTTCTGTTTTTTAGATGATCGAAACAATGCACCGAAACGAAATTTTGATCCTTGAGTATATCTAACATAGACATTTAAATTCTAATGGATGGAATGGAACTATTACCAAACAATTTGATATTTAGTTATTGTTTAAAGTTTAGTCAATGTTTAATCCTTTCATGGCTTGGGAGAGTTCCATATGCTTTCTTATCTTGAAGCATTACTCATGCATTCACTGTTGCAACTAGGTTTAGTCAGTTCATACTTCATATCTTTTTGCTTCTCAGGGAGAATTTGAGGATAGAATATATGTTAGAGCTTATTGTTTGCACATCAGTAGAATAGTGTCTCCCCAACTGGTATATGAGACTTGTGAGCCTCTCAAACCATTGCCAATTAGGTTTAGGTTGGATGCTCATACTTGGTTTTAGAAATGGACTTCCGGAATGTTTTGAGCAATACTCTCTAGTTTAGAATCATGGAATCCCTCTTTGTTTACGTCATGGTGAACCTCATATTATACTTTGATTCTATCTTTTGGTTGAATCCCTTTTTATTCATGTCATATTGCACTTCATTATTTTTTGATTCAATCTTTTGGATATTTTATTTACCTCTCCACATGCTGGAGAGTATTGGAGCTTGTCCCACATCGATATAATAACATCTTCTAAATTAGTTTATGAGTTTTGTTGATTTCTCCGCTTATTATCGATTGGTTTTGGGTTGAATGGTTTAACAATAAATCATAATGATAATTTGAGACATTCCATAATAGTTATGGGGCTAGATGCTCAATCAATCGTAATTAGTTGATTAATTCTTTCTTTCTCCAATGCTTTCTTCATCCTGTAAATATAGATATGACTCATGTATATAATAAACTTAGAATAATAAAAATATGATCAGTTGGGGTTTTGGATATCGTATATGTAGCTCTTAGGACTAGACCACATTATATGTTTGTGTCCTTTGTCGTCGTTCTCTCTCGTCCATATCTTTGTGTGAAAATTAACTTAGTATTAGAAGAGAGCATCGGGCGGTTAGTAGGCTAAGTATCCCACCTTAGGGTACAGTTTCTTTTGTTTTTGGCTGTTAGTAGCGATCTATCTATTTTGTGAGTGGTATGCAGTTTGTTTTTGATTTGTTTTTAGTCCACATAAAACCCTAAATCGCACTTTTGGATGTGAAGAGGGTTTGTATCCTACATCTAAAGCATAGGACCATCTAAAGTTGATCTATATAGTTGAGAGAATTTTCTACCCGTTTTCAACTAGTTTTGGGTTGGATGCTCTAAAATTATATTAGAGATTTAGTTAGAGAATACTTTTTAGTTGGATAAGACATTTGTCGTATAAATAATGGTGTGATGCTACTTATTTGAATTAGATTTATGAATATGAATTGATTAATTTCTTTGCGGAAGTTTTTGTTTCTTGAACTAATCCTTGCGAGGATTTGGTTATCCCCTTTCTTTTCCTTCCCTCCCTGCGTCAATTTGGTATTAGAGCCTAATCTTGAATCCAAATCTTGTAATGCTATCAATCTCAGATTCATTGCCGTTGTTGATTGTTGTCATCATCACCGTGCCACTGCTACCATTCATCTTTCACCGTCACAGTCAACATGCCGTCCATCATTGTTGGCAGTTTGGTTGCATTTGTTTTGCAAGATTTAGGGTTTCTCACTCTACTACTGGCTTTTAAAGCTGGCTTTAATCAAATCCAAAACCTTGTTCGGCCCAAAGAAGAAATTCTGCAGACCCCCCAATATTCGAAAAATCAACCAGCCTCTGAGCCCATATTACCCATATCCCTAACTCATAAAAGGAAAGGCCGCCCATTAAACTCAACCCAATCTGGCATCTATTCTGCAATCCAATTCTATATCTTTAACCATGGTTCAAAGTCACGATATCAGTTATCAATTTGGAAAGCATTGAAACATGTTAGTTGTGGCGTCAGGGAATGGTATCGGCTGATGTGCATGAAATACTAGATAATAAGTCCTGAAAAATTCTAAAAAAATTAGAAAAAATTCTAAATCATATAGACAACAAAATTCATGCATTATATGTCCAAAATATATCATCTAACACATTAAATATAGTGAAAATTAAATATAAAGGTGCTATCGAGAATATTTATCCTCATTGGTGTTAAACATATGCATTAAATAGACCTTAGTGTAATTTTTGTGAACATATTTTATTATATTAGTCATTTAAATTAATTTAATAAATAAACTGTAGTATAACTTTTGGGAGCCAGTATTATAATATTAGTCTCTTAAACTAATAAAGAAGTAAAAAGAAGAAAAGAGGAGGAAATATAAGAATATCTCAGGCCACCGTCTAGGCCTATATGAAAAAAAAATTTAGAATAAGAAATGTTGCTATAGGCCAGCCCAGCCTACCTAATCATCTGTAGACGTTATCAATAGGGGTGATAATGGAGTCGAGCCTAGCGAGTTTCACTTTGCTTAGGCTTGGCTCGTGAAATTAAGCTCAAGCTCGGCTCAAAAGAAAAATATCAAGCCTAACCTTGGCTTTTTCAAGCTCCTTTTTTTCCAATAAGCCCAAATTCGAGCTTAACCTCGAGTGTAGGCTCAGATTCGAATACAAGCAATTTAAAAATACCTCAGCATTCAACAGGATTCTAACAACTAACAAGACTCCTCCATTCAAGCAATTATCAAACATCCTAATAAATGAAAACAAATATTGGGGTGTGTTTTGCTACAATTATCCCATGTATCACGCTCACCAAGACTCCTCCATTCAAGCAATTATCAAACATCCTAATAAATGAAAACAAATATTGGGGTGTGTTTTGCTACAATTATCCCATGTATCACGCTTACCTAGAGAATTTTATAATATTGAGGTGTGCTGTGCTACAATTATCAAACATCCTTATGCAACTATTTTGCTACATTAGAGAAAATAGTTTATGTTGTTCTAGGAGGGGGGAGAAACGAATTGGATTTTTTCTCACAATTATACACATCTGGCGCACGACACTATTTAGAGGGGATGAATAGGTTTTTCGATTTTAAGCACAATCGATTACAAATTAAAACCTAACTCTACCTTAATTACCTCTTTACAAAAAGATATAACAATCTAGTGTAAGAACTCCTTTTAATTACCACGATCCCTTATATCCATGAAAATTGATGTTAATTAATATTCAATTAATTTACTCAAACACTCAGTCTTACGGAGATCCAAAACCTAAACTCAACTATGGATCAAAAGATGTCAATCAGTCATTCATACAAACACATAGTGTGCGTGTGTGCAAATAATTACAAGTGTGTAAGCATAAGTAATAAAGAATATAAGTAATTTGTTGACGCGAAAAACCCTCTTCAGGAAAAATCGTGGGAAACCGGTCGGGGTTCATCAAAACCTCATCCATTACTCTCAAAGTCAACATACAATGACTCGAGTTTTATATCTCAACCAATACCATGGTTAGATACACCATTCCTTCAATATGTCTCTTTGCTAAAGGCCCTCATTTGACGATTTGTGTAGTTTGGATTCACCTCCGCAAAGGATTTTCTAGGCCTTGAGCAATCATGGGCACACCAATGATCACCGGTATGTACACACCAATGGGATTGGTTTACACCATTCAAGATCTTCACTCCATGTTGTGAAGTTGGGTAGAATCTATAGAAGGTAGCCTTGGGTTTTCGGGATCTGAGATTGTGGTTGGAGCTCTCTAGGTAGAAGATTAGTTTTTACTCTTAATAGGCTTACAAGAGAATTCCCTTAGGTGAAGAAAAGACTCCTAATTTATAGTTTCGGAATAAGTATAATTTTAGTCAACAAAAAAACTCAGATTTTCGAATGAAAACTCGATTAGTGGGAGGGCGGTGGTCACAAAAATAAAAATTGCATTTCAATCCTGGTCAAGGAGAGCAGACTGCTAGAGCGACCATGAGACCATTGGAGCGAGCTCATTTCTCTTTTCGTGATCTTTTTCCCTTTTTCTTTCTTATGTCATAAAGAGACCGATCTAGCGAAGGCTAGTGAGCATAGGACGGCCCCTATTGGTTTTTCAAGCCTAAAGCCAAGCAAAAAACTTGTTTTCTTAAGTACTAAAAGATGTTGCTCAAGAGGGGTCCACTAATGACTCAAACTATGTTTTTCAAATCAGAAAATCTTTTCATTTAAAATCAACCAGGATATACGGATTAATCCTTAAATCTATTTTAACTCTAATCCTCCTAAGTTTATTGACCAAGGGATTATTTTAGATATCTATCTAGGAAGCACAGACACTTCATTTTGGACAGAGTGTTGGTGTCGGACATGTTTGGGTCACGGACACACTCGAATACGTTAAAATGAGTGCCTGATTTTTTTATTGTTAAATTTTTTTTAGGACAAGTTTCAAACACGTTGGGGAATAGCGGCTGACACATTCAAGATATGTTGGGACACACTGAGGGACACATTTTGAGATTTATTTTTAATTTTTTGAGAATTTTTTAGATAATTTTATAATTAAGAGTTATTTTAATAATTTTAAAGGGATATGAGTCACAATCATAATATAAAAGAAGTTATAATCATTACATTAAATATAGGAAATGAATTTAACATAATTTTGGATACAAATACGAACTTATATACAAATGGAATAGTCTTTTAATATGAAAGTAATGTGAGAAAAAATTGGATTACAAAATTGGAGCTCTTGAAATTTGATGAAAATTAGTATTACGAAATGGAATATTTTTAAAGTAAAAATTGTTGAAGTTATTGATTATTGAATCATGAATGTTAATGTTGAATGTGTATCAGTATATCTTATATTGTACTTTTTATACAGTGATATCATGATGTGAATTTTTAGAATTAGAGAAATGATGAATTAAAAGATTATTTTGATAATATTTTTATTTTATCACATGATTATATATATATATGTATATATATATAAAATACATATTATTTAACGTATCGCTAACATGTCTGTATCCTACTTTTTTGAAAAATTTTGTGTTGGTGTGTCTGTGTCGTGTCATATCCATGTCCGTGCTTCTTAGGTATCTAGGTTATTACCTTTGTCCTAAGCTTGAGGATGCAATTGGAATGTGAATAATGTAGCTTTGACGTTTGATCTCCTTCCTTCAATGATGTTTTCGGATCTTCAATCTTTATAATATCATGACCATAGAATAGGTTGAAATTTACAATGGACTCTACAAAATTAGTTAATTACAAAAATATATCTAATAGTTTATAAATTAGGGTTTATGATAATTAGAGAAAAAAGTATAGTGTTTTGCTACATAGCCTAATGTAATACTCTCACCTAAATTAAAGAAAATAATTAATAAATTTTATAAAAATTACTCTCACTTACATGTATCACCAACTATATAGAAATAATCGGAGAGATGAATAAAAAGATTGGGGTTGCAGAGGGCTTCAAAGGTTAAGGTTTTACCGTTTCAGAGGTTAGGGATTCAAAGGGGTATCATTGGTTAGGTTTTTAAGTACTACACGAGAAAGAATGGGAGAATTATGGTCAGTGGAAGAGCCGAAGGTGGTCCATGCCTTCGTGGATGATAGCTACAGGTGGTCCATGGAACTGTGGAAGGGATGAAGTGGCTGACTTGAACTCGAAGAGTCAAAGACGACGAAGAGTGTTCTTCTGCTATATTTCGTACGGAGAGTGAGGGTTTTAAATCTTTTGGCAGAGAAGATTAGGTTAAATATGTGTCTTGGGAGTGGTTTGTGGCTGTGAATTTTTTGGGAAAAAAAGAAAAATTAAATTGAAGTACAACATGTGTAAGTAAGGGTGGACTAGTGGAGTCTTTAGATATTAAGAGGTGCAAAAAACGGGGCCTGGTTAGGCTCGTGGGTAGCTCAATTTAAAAACAAGCCCAATAATATTTTGTGTAGATTTGACTCATTTTACTAAATGAGCGAGCCCAAGCTAGAGTTAACATTGAGGCGAGCCCAAACCGTTCGCGAGCCTTTCGGAACATTTAACAACCCTAGTCAGAAATAAAGAATGACAGAAGAGACACCGAGACAAACCCAAAAAGCAAAAGACGGGACACCCTCTGCAGCAACTAGACAACAACGAACAAGACTCTCAATTCGGCGACTATATGAAGAAGAATCTTGAGAAGGACAACAAAGTGGGAGCTTAACAGAGTTGCAACTCTTTCGATTACAATTTTTTCTATTTTTTTTTATACAAAATTTCAATTGGGTATTTGGATCTTGTATGTTTCTTAGCATTTTCTTCATCTTTCTAGTCTTCTGCTTTTTTGTTTTTAGGCTTTGGTTTGTTTTTTGCAATATCAATGATTCCTTGAAGACTCGACTGAATCGGTTATGTCTTGCCATTTCAACTGTTGTTTCACCAAGTCAAGATCGATTCGAGAAGAACTCAGAGATTAAGTGTAATAGGTAGCCCGATACCATAACGGTGACACCACATCATCAATGTCACGTAGAATCACTAACCAGTGATAGAATACCTAGTGGACTTAGTGAGTTCTGCAGTGAAAGTTAATAGCTACCTTATCTAACAACTCCCTAATTGGAATAGTGAGATTCACTAATCTTATTTGTTGTTTGCTAAGGAACTAGAATTGCTCGACGTTGATGAGTCTAAAATTTCTTTACCTCATCCTATATTAATTGTTAGTAATGATCAAGCTTCAAAGGATCTTCCTACAGATGAAGTCAAACAAGTTTCAAAGGGTGTCACTATAGATGGAGTTGTTACTTTAGTGTATGTAAATAAAACTGTTAGAGTTCTTATTTTATATATTAAACATAAGCTAGTTTATACTAATATTGTAATTACTCTAATAGTACACAGTTAAATAAGAGAGTGTTGGGCAACCTAAACCTACACACTGATTATTATCTCTTTCTATTTTCTCCTAACCCTAATATCACTTTTTCTATTTTAATTTGGTATCAGAGCATTTTATAATCTCTAAATACAACTAAACATTTAATAAAGTCGGCAGAAAATTTTCTAGGAAAACAGGGGAGGACGTCATCAACACAGATGACGTCATCACTATGTGACAGTGGAGGCTATCACCATGCTCAATTTTTTATGGGCTTCCAAATAATGTGCTTTGTTTTTTTATTTCAAGGCCATCTAATCTAGTAAATGGGGTGCGATTTGGTATGATGAACAATGTATTAAGTGATTTGAAGCATTTAGAGTGGATTTGGGTTGATTTTTGAGCAAATCTAGGGCTCAACTGACTGTTCTATGCTTTGACTGTGTTTGGCTGACTGGGTTTTCTCTTTAGCTGGTTAACTATTGTTCTGGCGTCATCTGATTTTTGCCTTGGCCCGTTGGTGTTTGTTGAAGCCCTGATTCTTGGTCGTATGCGATTTGCAATGTTTGTTGCTATTTATGGTTTGTTGCATTGGCATATTTCTAGTTTGTTTTCATGGCTGGTTGGTTGCTTGTGACTGGTTTCCCTTTTACTCTCTTAGGCGTATGCTTAGTTTGGCCAGCCGGTGGTGGTGGTGTTGTTTTTGGGATTTGCTTATTTTTGGCCTTCGTGTGTCCTTTAAGGTTTTATGTTGTTTGTCTTCAATGCCCAACTATCTTCGACTGATTTAGATGTATTTTTTGTGGTTGATTTGGGTTTCGACTATTATTATTTCTTTACTAAACAGAACTGAAATTGTTCAAAGTTCTGGGTTATGCTTAGATTGTGATTGTCGATTTGTGATGGCTTTTCGGATCAGTTCTTCGGCTATTTGGTGCATATCTAAGATGTCTTCACGATTTTAAGGCACCCAATCCTATTTGATTGTTGTTTTGTTGTGTGGAGTGTTTGATTAAGTGTCAGCATTGTGTTGGGTTTTTTTTTTTTTGCTTCCGAGTTGTCATATGTGTTGTCCAGACCTAGTTTGGGTGATAGTTATGTGATTTGGGATTGAAATTTAGACTCAACATTCACAATTAGGGATCGCATTGTTTTTTGGTTCGATATTGCCTAATTTATTGTGGGTTTTCCATGACTACTTTGAGTGATACATGTGATGGTAGTTTTGGTTGTGGTCATCATTTTGAGTGGAATTATACTTATTGTGGTCACCTAGGACATACTGAGTCTTATTATTGGGACAAATATGGGAGACCAACTTATGCTAATCAGGCTCCTATGGATACTTCGAGCTCTCTAGTACATCTGTCTGTTACCAATAGTCCAATTATATCTATTACTGATTCTCATGATAATTTTTCTTCTTAACTTCATAAGTTTATCCAACAATTATCGTTACTTTCTTCACAATTTTCTATTCTTACTACCAGTCTTGCTAATGAAGGTAACTTTACATGTGTGGCTGCTTAACCTTCTTCGTCACCTTGGATTATTGATTTAGGGACTAGTGCTCATATGTCTAGCATGTCTTCCTTATTCTCTAATTTTTCTTCATCTAATTTACGTATTGTGTTGGCTAATGACTCATTTCGACCCATGCATGAGAGACTAGTGATCTTCGTCCTACACAATTTATGTCGTTAACTTTTGGTTTGTTTGATCCTAATTTTTCCTTTTAACTTGTTATCTGTGAGCCAACTCACTAAGTCATTATAGTGTTTTGTAATATTCTCTCCATCCTATTGTGTTTTTTAGGACCTCATTACGAATAAGGTGATTGATTTGGGGTATGAGAAAAATGGTCTTTACTACCTTGATCCTGGTGGTTTTATTCCAGCCTTGAGTGCTACCGTGTCTTCTCTTCAGTGGCACTTTCAATTGGGTCATCCCTCATTGAAAAATGTTATGACAAGTTATTCGTGGTTTTAGTCCTTCTTATATGTTTGAATGTGAGGCTTGTCAATTAGGGAAACATCGCCATAGTTCTTTTCTTCCTAGTTCTTCAAATCGCTATTCTAGTTTGTTTTATATTGTTCATACAGACATTTGGGGTCTTACACGAGTCAAAAGTATTTTTGAGTTTCAGTACTTCGTGATATTTATTGATGATTTGTCTCGTATAAATTGTTTATTTCTTATGAATGACCGTTTTGTATTACCTAAGGTCTTTACCACCTTTTATAATGAAATTTTTACTTAGTTTGATGTTTGTATTAAAGTTTTTTGATTTAACAATATTCAGAGTATACTCAATCATTTATGAAAATCTTTTGTGCTGACCATTTTATTATCCATCAAACCACTTGTCTTCATATCTCTCTACAAACTGACATTGTAGAACGTAAATATCTTCATGTATTAGATGTTGTTCATTCCCTCATGTTTAACATGCATGTTCCCAAACCTTATTGGGCAAATGTTGTTCTCATCGCAGTCTATCTTATTAATATGATGTCTTCTCCTATCTTAGGTAACAAATTTTCGTTCTCCTTGCTCTATCCTAATACATCGTCATTTGGTCTGACTCTTTGTGTATTTGTTTGTATTGCATTTGTTTATCTTTTTAGTCTAGACCGAGATAAACTTTCACCTCGTTTGATTAAGTATGTCTTTCTAAGATACTCTCGTACTCATAAAGGTTATCGTTGTAATGACTGTGTCTCTCGTAGTTATTATATCTATACCGATGTCACCTTTTTTGAGTCAACTTCTTTTTCTCTAATATAGAAACTACTCTTTCACCAGATTTGATCTTTACTAGTCAAGGAGACTTTATATTGCCTCTTGTATTTGATGGTGTATCTTCTCTACCCTCCATTGTAAGTTTATCGTCGTTCCACAAATAGACAGATTGTTCCATATATTCTAGCACCCCAACCAATACCTAATTCTACTGAGGTCCTTTCTCCTGAGTTGCCTAATTTGCCTATTGCATTGTGAAAAGGTACTCGTACTTATACCCAACATCTCATTTCTAATTTTGTCTCTTTGCATCGACTTTCCTCTTCATTTCGTTGTTTTGCATCCACCTTGTCTTCTATCCTTGTTCTTAGTTCTTTGAAATGGGCATTAACATCTCCTGGATGGAAACTGGTTATGGATGAGAAAATTAAGGTACTTCATGAAAATCATACTTAGGACCTTACTTCTCTTTTGTTTCGGAAGTAGTCTGTTAGGTGTCACCGGGTGTTTACTATGAAATATCATCCTGATGGTTCTATTAAGCGGTTGAAGACATTATTATTGTTATTGTGTATGTCGATGACATCATCATCAATGGGAATGACTTAGATGGTACTGCTCACTTCAAGACCTATTTGGGGAAGTAATTTAATACCAAAGGCTTAGGTCTTCTTAGGTACTTCTTAGGGATTGAGGTTGCCGGTTCAAAGGAGGATATTAGTTTATGCCAACGAAAGTATGTACTAGACTTACCATTTGAAACAAGTACTCTTGGTGCACATTCGATTGATAAGCCTATGGACCCTACGATTAAGCTAGGTCCTGAGAGTGGAGAAGTCTTTGATGATATAGGGCGATATCGGCGATTGGTTTGTAAATTGATTTATCTTACAGTTACACGGTCTAATATCACATATGTCGTTGGTGTGGTTAGTCAATACACGTATGTCCCTTGTAAGCCTCATTGGAAGACTGTCTGCCGTATATTTTGGTATCTGAAATGGGCTCAAGGAAAGGATTTATTATATCGTTCATCATTGTTTATAACTGTTGTTCGTGATTCTGATGTTGATAGGGCAGATAGTTATGACGATAAACGATCTACGTTTGTGTATTGCACATTATTGGTGGTAATCTTGTTACTTAGCGTAGTAAGAAGCAAAATGTGGTTGTGCATTCTAGTGTTAAGGCTGAGTATCTTGCTTTGACACATACTACTTATAAGATGTTATGGTTCTGCTCTTTACTTCGTGACATGGGACTTGATGTGTCTTTCATGAAGATGCATTGCAACAATTAAACAAATATTAGTTTGTGTGTGTTTTGGTGTATTAGTGTGTGTGTATGTTTGTATTTTGGTGTACTACTAATGTGTGTGTATTGGTGTACTAATGTGTATATTAAAAATTTTAATTATTTTATGGGTTAATGGGTTCAACCCAACCCATTATAATCCATTTACTACATGAGTGAAAAATGGATTAATTTTATTTTAACCCAACTCAATTTAATCCAACCCATAACCAACCCAATCCACCCATTTGCCACCTCTACATAAAGGTGTAATCCCACTTAGATCAATTAGATTTATGAATATAAATTGATTAATTTCTGTACGAAGAATTGTGTTTCTTAACCTAATCCTTGCGAGGATTTGATTATCCCCTTTCATTCGCTTCCCTCCTTGCGTCAGCTGGTTTTTGTAAGGCTTTGAGCAAGACTCTATTTCAAGTTCATGATTTGGTATGGGTTCCCCTTATGTTGGGCCAACGTGCGCCTTGTTATCTTGTTCTTAGATCTTATGCTTATCTATCCACATGCCTCGGGAGTAGCGTGTGCGAGGAGTATTAGGTCTTTTCCCACAGTGGTATATAGCGCCTCCAAAACTTGAACTGGGTGTTGTGGGGGCTCTCCACACATTGCTAATGTTTTTTTGGGTAGGTTGCTCTAACAATTTCTTTGATAACTAGGAGCTAAAATCTTCCATTATTTTTCATGTTTTGTCCACTTCAGCACCTCATTGGATGCGTAATTTAAATAAGTTGATGAATTTTTGCATTTGTTATCAGCAGATGGTCCTTGCAAGTTGCAAGTTTAACAGTGTGAACTGCTATTGGAAAAATATTAACAATTGGATCACATAATTAAAAATGAAACTTATCTTTGTAGTCAATCATCATTTTGAACATGCTGATTGTCTGTTTTCTCTTTGATATAATTCTTCTTCAGGACAGACGTGGTTATATAAGCTGATTATAGTTCTGGTTTGTACAACATTGTGATTTTTTTATTTAGCTTTCTGATTTTGTCATTCTAGGTGAAGATGACTGCAAAATCTCCTTTGGGCAACTGAAAAAGTTTACCTGGCGTGAAATGCAGCTTGCAACTGACAATTTCAGTGAAAGCAATATAATTGGACAAGGTGGCTTTGGTAAAGTTTACAAAGCCATTCTTCCAGACAATACAAAGGTTGCTGTGAAACGTCTCGTGGATTATCATAGTCCTGGTGGGGAGGCTGCATTCCTGAGGGAAGTTCAATTAATAAGTGTTGCAGTACATCGGAATCTTCTTCGGCTGATTGGATTTTGTACAACCAGATCTGAAAGAATTCTTGTTTATCCATTCATGCAAAATCTCAGTGTTGCTTATCGTCTAAGAGGTACATACTCAGAAGCACTATGCTGATTTTTATCATTTCCCTGACATTCATTATTACTTTACTAGATTAGCCTACCAATAAATTATTTTTTCCCAGTGAGTAGCCTGCTAATAAAATCTTGTCTGGACTCAAACTTGGTCGTTGCATATTTTTTGTCAATGCTGATTGGAGTCACAGGGCGGAAGTCATTTACCCCCTCAATTTGACCTAGGTTGGCTGCCTGGTCTCTCTTCTGTTTTTTTTTTTCTCGCTGTCCCACCCATTCTTTGCCAAGTAAAATACTGAATCTTACAATCCCTTTGTTTCATGGATATGTTTGGTTCACATGTTGCCAAGGATGAAAATCCCTTTTCGGTTAGCTTAGAAACGGAAATGTTAAGGAAACAAAATGGAGATGAAGGAACAATTTTGATTTCAAAACATTGGAATTTTGGATTTTGAAATATCCTAAAATATCCCTGAACATTTAGAGACATTTTAGTCTGATTTTCAATTATTAATTGCTTTTTTGTGTCTACCAAAATCAAGGTGTTTCAGATGAAACAACCGGAATGGAATGAATTTTTGATCGTTGCATGTTGCGCTGCCCATTAAATTTGGTTGCAAATTGTTTTATCTTTAAAATAAGCATTTATGCTTTATCTTTGAATATAGCTTGTATTGCACATCGAAACATTGGGTCCATCTAAGGTTGGCCATATAATTCAAGGGCATCTCCCACCAATTACCAATTGGTTTTGGTTGGATGCCTCTAACATTGGATAAGAGCTTGTCCTTGGGTGATGAGTGGGCCAAGTTCTCCCCCATTTAAATTTTCTTGTTGGTTTATGTGTCTATTTTAGTTCAATTTACTAGCCCATTTGCTGACATGAGTGCACATAAGGAAGGCTGTGAAGAGAATTTGTATCCCATGTCGAAAGATTGTGGCAACTCAAAGTTAGTTAAATGATTCAGGGGCCTCTCTATTCATTGCCAATTGGATTGGATGCTTTCTTACGTTCTCCATGTTTCTTTGCACCTATCACTAATTTGTACAATATTTTGATCCTTTCAGAATACATAAAGACACCAACAGGCAAGAAAAAAAAAATTCAACCTTAATTATGTAGAATGCATCATAACTTAGAGTTGCTGGGATGAGCATGGGAGCATGGGAGTATGATTGTATACTTCTGTGAAGCAGTACTTAAGTTTTTGAATATAGTGAGCATGATTGTGCTCAATATGTTAACAAGGAAGATGATTTCTACCAAAACAGAACCTAATACATCATAAAAATCCCTAAGAAAGTAAAGGCAGTAGTAAGCATTGGAATCCTAATTGGTTCCTCATCATAATATGTATTGGTGCTAAAGAAAAAAATGGTTAGTTATTGAATAACTCATGATCATCCTTGGCAAATCGATAGCCAGTCTGTTCTTCCTAATGCACTTCTAAGGGTAGGGATCAGTCAACTGTCAATTCTGACATCCTGGACTCTTATGAGAAGCTATTGAAGCCCATGGTACTTATTAGATATATCGGGTCCTGGAGAAAAGGAAGAGGGGGGGGGGGTGTTGAATAGGACCACTCTAAAATTTAGCTCCTTTTGGATGTTCTCTTATTTAATTCAGAGTTAGGTCTTAATGGTTCCTTTTTCTTTTAATTCAACCAAGGGTATTTTAGTCAGTTAAAAAGAAAAGTTGATATTAGGGTTTTTGAGGAAGAGAAGGGAGGAAGAGAGAGAGGAGAAAGAGATTGAGAGAAAGAATCAGTTGTATAGGCTATGTTGCTCTATACTCAGATATTACAATACTATCCTGCGCTACTAATAATACAAATAAGAACTCTGACACTCTTCCTCAAGTTGGAGTATAAAGATAAAAAATGGCCATCTTGAAACAAAGATTATTAAAGATGGATCAAGTCTATGGTTTTGTAAGGATATCACCCTGTTGATCATTGGATTTGATGTATTGTGTGATAATTTTCCTACGTATGAAGAGGTCTCAAATAAAATGACAATCTATTTCAATATGTTTAGTCCTCTCATGGAACACTTGATTGCTAACAATGAAAATAGCTGTTGGTTATCACAATGCACCTTTATAGGAAAGGGTACACCGATACACATATCACAAAGTAATGAACGAACCCACAACATTGTACATGTAGTATGAGTAATGTCCCAATATTTAGCCTTTGTACTCTAATGTGTAACAATATTTTGTTTCTTGCTACGCTAAGTAACAAGATTATCACCAATAAATGTACAATAACCTGAAATAGATTCTCTCAGTACTACTACCTACCCAGTCAACATAAAAAAAAAATTAGTAACAATCATGAAAGATAAAGGATGATATAATAATCCTTTATCCAATGCTCCTTTCAGATACCAAAGAATACGACAAATAACCAGTCATTGAGGCTTACGAGAAACATGCATGAACTAACTAACTATTCCTACAACAGGTAATATCAGGATGCATAACTGTAAGGTAAATTAGCTTACCAACCAACTTTCAATAATGCTTTATATCATCAAAAACTTCACAACTATTAGCATTCAACTTAACTGTGGAGTCCATTAGAGTATTTACTAGATGTGCACTAAGAGTATCAGTTTCAAACAATAAATCCAATATATACTTCTGTTGGCACAAACTGATACATTCCTTTGATCGAGCAATTTCAATCCCAAGAAAATAACAAAGAAGACTTAGGTCTTTGGAATGAAATTACTTCCTCAAATGAATCTTAAAGTGAGTAATACCATCTGAGTCATCACCGCTAATGATAATGTCATCAACGTACACAATAAGAATAATAACACGTGAAAGAACGATGAATAAAAACTGAATTATCTAAAGTAGCATGCCTAAACCATATTGAAGTATAATAGTATCGTACTTAAGAAACCAAACACATGGTGATTGCTTCAGACGATATAGGGTTTTCTTTAGATGACATACTAACTACTTCTTCTCAGATACAACATAACCTAGAGGATGTACCATATATACATCCTCCTACAGGTCTCCATGCACAACAGCATTCTTGATGTTCAGTTGATACGGAGGCCAATCACAATTCATTACAACTGAAACAAGAACTCTAACAGAGTTAAGACGAGCAATAGGGGAGAAAGTTTCATAGTAATTCATACCATATGTTTGAGTGTAGGTTCGGGCAATCAGACGGGCCTTCATATGCTTAACTGACTCATTAGGATGATACTTCACTGTGTATACCCAATAACAACTGACTGGTTGTTTATCGGAGGGAAGAGAAGTAGAGTCCTATGTCTAATTCTCATTAAGGGCTTTCATTTCCTCATCTATAGCCAGTTTTTAACCTAGAGATATCACTGCCTGTGGAACAAATATCGAAAACAGAATCGATGCAAAACAACGAAAGAATAGTAAAAGTGGATTTAAAGAAACAAAATTAGAAATGAGATACTTTGTACAATTATGAGTATCTTTCCTTAATGCAATAGGTAAATCATAAGATGATGAACTAGTTGACAGTTCAGAGGGTAGGACTTTAATAGAATCATCTGCAGGCTGTGGAGTTAGAGCATATGAAAAATAACTTGTTTGTTCTTAGACCGATGATAAACCTGCAAGGGAGGAGGAGGATGATTTGGAGAGGAAGAAGATACACAGTCTGACACAATAAGCAACAAGGGCTCCCCTTTTACTGGGAAATACTATATCTGGGGAAAGTGTATCGCCTGACTCACAAAAGAAGGAGAATGACTCAAAAAATATAACATCAGCACTGACATAGTATTGACAAGAAACATGGTCATACCAATGATAATCTTTACAAGTATGAGAATATCCCAAAAAAATACTTAACTGAGTAAGGCGAAAGTTTATCCCTATCCAAACCAAAGAGATGAACAAATGCAACACAACCAAGACACGAGAGTGAGACTAAATGGTAGTTTATTAAGATAAAATTACGAGAGGGGAGATTTGTTGTTCAAAATGGAGAAGACATGCGATTAATAAGATAACTGAAGTAAGTACAACATCATCCCAATATGGTTTTGACAGATGCATGTTGAACATCAAGATGCGGGCAGCATCCAACAAATGACGTTGTTGACGTGATGCAACACCATTTTGTATGAGGATAGGTAGTTTGATGGATAATGTTACGGCCAGCGCAAAAGATTTTCATAAAATGATTGAGTGTACTCAAGGGCATTATTATATCGAAAAACTTTAATACAAACACCAAACTGAGTCAAAATTTTATTATAAAAGGTGATAAAGACCTTGGGTAACTCAGATCGGTCTTTCATAAGAAATAACCAAGTTATACGAGAGAAATTATTAACAAAGATTACAAAATACTAAAAACTAGAAGTACTTTCAACTCTTGCAGGTCGTAAATATCTGTATGAATAACATGAAAATGACTTGATTAACGACTTGAAGAGTTAGGAGGAAAGGAGCTACGGTGATGCTTGCCTAGTTGACAAGCTTCATATTCTAACATGGAAGAGGAACTCAAACCAAGGATGACTTGACGCAATTTGTGCAATGAAGGATGACCTAGTCAAAAATGCCACCGGAGACGAAACACAATTGCACTTAAGGCAGGAAAGGAACTTTCACAATCCAAGTAATAAAGGCCATTGCGCTCATATCCTATACCAATCACCTTTTTCATCTTGAGATCCTAAAAAACACGAGAAGATGGAGAGAAGGTTACTAAACACTGTAAGGAGTTGGTTAACTGTATCACATATAGCAAATTAAAGGGAAAAGTACGAATAAACAAACGATCAACTAATGGCAGGGATTGAGATCGCCAGTCCCATGTGTCGGTCGAAAGGAATCATCAGCTAACACAGTATGTGAGTTTGACACACGAAAATTAGAGAATAGGGATAACATACCAGATATATGATCACTAACTCCTAAATCAATGATCTAAGAAGACGAAGAAGACTAAATAACCATGCATATTGTGGTACCTCCATTAGCAACACTAGTAGTAGAAGTAGACAAGCTTGAAGAGAGTGAAGACAACTTGTGAATAAGATGTGTAAGTTGAGAAGAAAGATCATAATGTGAGCCAAAACTAGAAGCAACTAGACCATCACTTCCACTATGTCCTATGGATAGACCCTCACGACTAACATTATAGGGTGGATGACAACCACCATTCAAAAATGCCATTGAGAAATCCATAGATTAATTATAACTCAACACAACACCTCAAATCCAATCAACTCAAATTCCAAGGGCCAAATAGCAGAACATAGCAAAACAACCAGAACACAACCGAGCTATCACCTAAATGGGAAGAAATTAGGCTCAGATTCCACCCCAAGTAACATAAAACAATGCTACAGAATTAGTCCTGATCAAACACAAACAATACTGTAAACAACACTACAATGCAAACCTCATAACAGCTATTCCTTAGCCAACAATAACACAGACTGCTGAGGGCTCTAAATCAATGACTACCACAATAGCACACCCACACACCAACCAGGCTTTATCATTCATAGTTGAAGGTCCAAGAACACAAACCACATTGTTGAAGTACCTGGGCACCAAAAAACCAACTGCCCTAGTGAAGATAACACATCAGCAAACCTTAAATATACATAGAAGCAAAAAATAATGGAAAACCAGAAGGCTGGAACAGTCCCGTCACTGTCCATCCGATGATAACAGTGGCCGAATGGCTTGAAGAGAGCAAAAAACAAACCTAAACCAGCATAAAAGGGCTGGGTATCAAAGGGAACCATGTTGAATGCCTCAAATCTACAGATTTGAGAAATAACTCCAATTTTTCTAAGTTCGAAAATAGAAAATCCCATTTAGATAGCCTCAAAAAATTCTGAAAAAATCACTATAATTACAAGGGCACAATTTTCAGTCGGATCACTGTTGAAGTCACCAGAAATTGTTGATGTCACTTTTCTAGCGATGACGTCATTTTTTTAGCGAACTTTTTGGTGATTATCTAATTGTTTGCACTGTGTTATTTGAGTAATTATTTGCTAAAAAAAAAAAAACCTTGTTCTAATACTAGGTTAAAAGGAGAAGTTGATATCAAGGATCAAAATTTTGTTTTGGTGTATTGTTTTGATCATCTAAGAAACAAAAACGTTTCGACATATTTCGACCCGTTTCAAAAACATAATAAAAAAAATAAAAAATTTAAGAATTATTTTTTCAAAATATTGGTTGAAATATACCAAAATATCTTGAAATATTATGAAATAATTGTGTAAATGTATTGAAATATAACAAAATATTTTGAAACATTATGAAACATCTCGAAATATTAGAATTTCGATTCCATCAATAATTCGTTTTGGTCTCCATGAAAACAGAAACGTTTCGGATGTTTTGACCGTTTCGAAACGATATTTTGATCCTTGGTTGACATTAGGGTTTATGAGAGAGAGAAGAAAGGAGGAAGAGAGAGAAAGAGAGGAGAAAAAGATTAAGAGAAATAATCAGTTGTGTAGGCTATATTGCCATCAACTGTCTTAGTTATAGTAAATTGATATCAGAAAAATTATAATATTACCCTACAATACTAATAATATAAATAAGAGTTCTAACGTGGTCATTTATGCATTTCAATTACACCGGCATGTTTGCTCTAATTATATAATATGTGAAGGATAAATTACCAGAATCCTAAGACTGCTCTATAAGATGCAAAGCAGAATTCTTGTGTTGCAAAAGCCACTCGACCAGGTCCCAAGTTAGTCGACCAAGTCCAGTAGACTAGCACTGACCACCCAGAAACTAGGAGTCCTTTTTTTTTATGTGACTAGAAATATTTGTGAGTGAATGAGATACAAACTAAGTGTAGAGCCCCCATATATATAGTCAATGAGAGTTACAATAAGGACAAAAAGGTAAAAAAAAGGAAAACTTAATAAAATCCTAATAAACTAGGCTGCTGCTATATCTCTAACACTCCCCCTCAAGCTAGACGCAAAAATGTCAACTAAGTCAAGCTTGACAACGGAGTCCCGAAGAATAGACAGAGTGACAGGTTTGGTAAAAACATCCGCAACCTGATCACTGGTCCCCACAAACGATGGAGTGACAATACCACTACTAACCTTCTCCTGAAGAAAGTGAACATCGATCTCTATATGCTTCGTCCTCTCATGTAGTAAAGAGTCAGAAGCGAGCTGAATAACAGATCGATTATCACAATATAATGTGGATGGAGAGGTCACTGAAAAATCCAACTCGCCAAGAATCGATCATAGCCAGATAATCTCACACATGCCAAGTGCCAGTGCCCAATACTCTGCCTCTGTTGACGAGCGGAAGACAACTGCCTGCTTCTTGCTCTTCCAAGAGATAAGATGAGTCCCTCGAAAAGTACAGAAACCTGTAGTAGATCGACTATCACATGCTTCCCCATAATCTGAATCTGAATAACAGGCTAGAGAACCAGTCTGAGATCCTAATGCATAAAACAACCCAAGTCCAGGACAAGACTTGAGGTATCGAAGAATATGGTAAACTGCATCAAGATGAGACTAACATGGCCTGTGCATGAACTAACTAACTCGGCTGACTGCGAATGAAATGTCCGGCCTAGTATTGGCTAAGTAGATAAGTCTACCTACCAATCTTTGATCAACTGTTGGATCTTTCAACTCCTCACCTTTAGCAGTAAGCTTCAGGTTTGGAATCATGGGTGATGATGCTGGTTTGCACCCCAACATCCCAGTGTCTGAAAGAAGATCCAAAACAGAAAAAAATACCCACCAACAAACATATTGCCCCACCGATAAACATACCCAAACAACAACTCCATATTGCACCGGCTGCCTCCTCAAACATATTGCCCCACTGACAAACATACCCAAACAGTAATTCCAAATTGCACCGACTGACCTGACAATGTAGTAGCGGGAGAGGGTCCCCAAATATCAGAGTGTATTAGGTCAAATGGCTTAGGTGACTGGTGCATGCGAGGAATATAACTGGTCCTAACATGTTTCGATAGGGAACATATAACACAGTCAAGTTTACCACCAACACAAGTATTGCTCAAAAGCAGGAAACAACATACATAAATATTTAAAATTTGTATGTCCAAAATGGTCATGACACAACTGAACAGTTTGTGACAAAAAATCATAACGCCAACTACTAGGTAAAATACTAGCATGCAAGCTAGGAACAGAAAAAGACAAAGCAGGTGCAGGTGATGTAGGTGGAGGAATTGGTGAAACTGGAGGTGGATTGCCAAGATAATACGGTCCATCTTTCTCATGTCCCCTGATAATAATCTTCCTGGTACTCGAGTCCTGCAAATAACACGAATCAGATAAGAATACAATCGCATAGTGAAAATTTTTGGCTAACTGATGTACAGATAATAGATTCATGGCCAACTTTGGCGCATGAAAAATCGAATGTAATGTAAGGCCATCTGGGAGGCGGACTGTACCCCTACTAACAGGGGCATGTGTCCCATCTACTAATTGAACCTGTGTATGTAACTGCTTGTCAAAAGTGGTGAAGTGATGGGCCTCACCTGTCATGTGACCATTCGCACCCGAGTCCAACATCCAAAGGGGAAATGAACTGGCACAAGCGTGAAAGACACGAGGTATACCTGTAGTGGTGACAGCAGTAGTAGTCAGACTCTGAGAAGTCAGAGCAGACATAAGTATATCTAATCGGGAAGTGATAGCATCTATATCACTCTGCCAAGGTAGAGTAGTAGCAGCAGGAGTAGCGGTAGTGGGTGGTGATACCTCAGCAATAGCAACAGTACGGTTGCGAGGAGGCGGCTTAGGCTCTAGATGGAGCTTCCAGCAAGTAGTCTTGAGATGTCTTGGTC
The DNA here is from genome assembly GCA_963454935.2 of Ilex paraguariensis. Lineage (NCBI taxonomy): Eukaryota > Viridiplantae > Streptophyta > Magnoliopsida > Aquifoliales > Aquifoliaceae > Ilex > Ilex paraguariensis. Next base: position 13,393 of record CAUOFW020002449.1, on the reverse strand, counting down.
GGCCACAATAATCATATTGACGGGAATCCCCCTGTCTGTACTGATCTGGGGCACCCTGACGGCGCTGATCCGAACGCTGCCCACCCCTGACTAAGGATCCTGAACGAGACCCTGCAACAACTGCAAGGGCCATCTGGTCAGCCGAATGAGTCAAAGCCGCAACTGGAAGTGATGCAATACGGACTCGACGCTCATACTGCTCAATCATCCAATACACCTCATAAAAAGAAGGAAGTGTGAACATCTACAAGATCTGAGAACGAGGTCCCTCAAACTCATCACGAAGCCCCATAAAGAACTTGTGAATCCTATCTTCCTGCTCTTGAGTATGCAAGATGCTGCTCCTTCGGGCTCTATTTTCGGAATAGCATCAAGAGGACGTAGAGTCTCATACTCAAGCCAGCGCTGGGTCAAATAGCCATAATAATCCTAAACGGTCATATCTCCCTGTCGAGCATATAAGAGCTCCTGAGAAAGCTCATAAACACGAACTCCCCGTCCTGACTGAGAATACATCTCTGATAATGTGCTCCATAGTTTCGGAACAGAACTATGAAACTGGTGGATCCTGCAAACAGATGGCTCCATTGAGCCATATAACCATCCAAGAATGGCACAGTTCTCAGAAAATCACGCAGAATATCCAGGGTCAGCATCAGCTGGCTTTGGGTGAGATCCCTTCAGCCAACCAAGCTTCCCTATACGACCTAAGAAAAGTTGGAATGAGCGAGACCACCCAGCAAAGTTACAACCATTCAACAACTGTGCCATAACTTTCTGAGAGATCATACCCGGTAGTACTGGTAATGCAACTGTGCTAGTAGGTACTGTACACTGGTCAAACATAAAAGTGAAAGTACCCATAGATGTCTCAACGGTAGAGGTGTCAACAATAGGGTTCTCAAGTCTCTCAGTAGTAGCCATATCAACAACAATACTAGGGCACCTGTGACAGAAAAACAACTCTAAGATAAATAGAGGAATAAAATAAGGGAGAACAATATACCTTCAGTCGAACAGTAGCGACAAATAAAGAAGGTCCAAAAAGCTCCCAAATAATCAGGTCACGCTGCCCAGAAATCTAAAATATATAAATAAGTGATCTACTGTATCAAGGACAGATCAACAGAAAAGAGGATTCAACCCCTCTTAAAAGGGCGGAAAAAGAGGGTAGTGGCGCAAAGATATGGCAACACTACGGCAAAGAATGTGTAGCACAAAGGTAAAACACGAAGCTACGAGAAAGAGCGCGATTCGACAGTGGGCTGGTTTGCTGGCCGTATGTTTGGTTTGCTGGTTTGTTGTGGGTTTTGGGTGCAGGGTGTGTTATGTTTGCGGTGGGGCAATATGTTTGAGAAGGCAGCTGGTGCAATTTGGAATTGCTGTTTGGGTATGTTTGTCGGTGGGGCAATATGTTTGAGGAGGCAGCCGGTGCAATATAGAGTTGTTGTTTGGGTATGTTTGTCGGTGGGGCAATATGTTTGTTGGTGGGTATTTTTTTCTGATTTGGTGAGGAGTTCTTTGCTGGTTTGTTAAGCAGTCGGTGCAATGGGTTATCGAAGGCTGTCGGTGATGGTGAGGAGTTCTTTGCTGGTTTGTTGGGCAGTCGGTGCAGTAGGGTGAGGCTGTCAGTGATGGGCTGGGTTTAGGATTTTCGGTGGCAGGCTGCTGGTCTGAGTTCGCTGGAGTGAATCTGTGCCGACTGACTGATTTGGTTGGTCTGGGCAGTCGTGTGTTAGGGTTAGAGTTGGTGGCTCTGATACCAACTAGAAATATTTGTGAGTGAGTGAGATACAAATTAAGTGTAGAGCCCCCGTATATATAGTCAATGAGAGTTACAATAAGGACAAAGAGGTAAAAAAAAAAAAAAACTTAATAAAACCCTAATAAACTAGGCTGCTGCTATATCTCTAACAGTGTGCTTAGGCTCTAGTTTTGATCCAGTTCAATTCTCAAGTGTTCCAAACATTAGTGTGTGCTAGGAAACATGTCAGATAACATAATTTAACTATGATTTAAATTTAATCCGTGGAATTGGATCACATGCAAGATCATATTCTAATATTCAACAATTCAAGTTCTCAATATGTAATTCAATTATGCATGATAGATAGGCTCAAAAACATGCTTTGCAAACGATATACAACAAAGAATAAGCAACACACGATACATTGTGGTTTGGCCAACCCCTTAGCCTACATCCACTCTTCCACCACCTAGGTGGGAGTCACTCCACCAAATGGGATTGTAAGCCAATCTTGTGGATTACAAAGGATCAATCCACTAGTCCACCTAAAATAGCCATTGCAAGGCACCACTAAAGGATGTGGTGAAGGTTTTCGTAAGATCCCCTACAACCTAACTCGGAAATTATTTTATGTAGGATTTGTGAAGGTGTGCTACAGTCCTATGTGGCATGTAAGAATGTCCTCAATGATCACACTTACCATTACAAGCTTTGGCCAAGGATGTGCTCTTCACAGTGAAAGCCAGGCTCGATTTGGGTGGAAGGGAAAAATAGTCATTTTTCCCTCCTTTCTACTTTTTCTTCAGTGTGGTGGATGAAATCCATCAAATTTCATCTACTAAGATAAAAGGGTATTCATAAGCTGAACTTCAATGAATAGCTTAACAGCTAGTTTTTGAACTGCCAAACAACCTAACCTAGAACTACTATCTCTATCATCCTTGAAAGTGTTCTACGGCCCTGTGTGGAATGCAAGAGTGTCCCTAATACACAATTAAGGGAAGAGGATCACGTCCACAGTGAGAAGCTTTGACCAAGGATTTGCTCTTCACAGTGAACCATAAGCTCTCTTTTTGGGAGGAGGGACATAATGGTCTTTTTGCCCTCTCTCTCTCCTAGGTCTTCACTGTGGTGCATGAAGAATGGACCCCAATATCCATCAAACTTCATCTTTTAAGATGAAGAGGTATATATAGAGTGAAGTTCAATGGTTAGTTCAACAGCTAATTCTTCCCTCTGTCCGAAAGTCAGCAAAAGGCCACCAGCTTCAAGCACAGGCCAGTCCAGACCTAGGAAAGTGTGTCTAACCTACAAAGGTGATCACTTAGATTTAGACACTACTCCCTTTGAGGTTGAAGTCTTCCAAAAATTCTGAAGTTTGGCTCACGTACTTTGATCTGTGCTGTTGCAAGGAAGTTTCCAAGTTTGAGGCTTGCATCCAAACTCTTCCGAATCATGCTTTCGTCACAAATTGCAATACAACATAAAATTATAGTACAAGTCAGGAAATTGTTAATCTGTCCTAGAACTAATAATCCTTTTTGGCAATTTTCATGACAAAACTTAGATATGCAATGAGTATATGAATGGCCTACTCTACTACATAGACACCTCTACCACTGTGATGTCATCAGGTTCAAGCTGTGCGAGACTGCCCCCCCTAAAGCAATACCTTTCTGCCCTTTTTTGTCAAGAATTGCTAAATACCATTGTTTGTTATTTTTGTTTTATTTTTACCCTAAATACCATTTTATTTTATTTTTTATTGTTTGCTATTTTTTTTTTTGAATGGCATAAGTTTGTTATTGTCTCTATCTACTATTGTAGATTTAAAGCCTGGAGAGAAAGCCTTAGATTGGCCAACAAGAAAACGTATAGCTTTTGGTGCAGCCCATGGCCTGGAGTACCTGCATGATCATTGCAACCCTAAAATCATACACCGTGATCTAAAAGCTGCGAATATCCTCCTAGATGATGATTTTGAAGCTGTTCTTGGAGATTTTGGGCTAGCAAAAGTGGTTGATACAAAATTAACACATATTACAACACAGGTCCGTGGAACTATGGGGCACATTGCCCCTGAATATCTATCAACTGGAAAATCATCAGAAAAGACAGATGTGTTTGGATATGGTGTAACTCTTCTGGAACTAGTTACTGGTCAGCGTGCAATAGACTTCGCTAGGCTGGAAGAAGAGGAAGACGTTCTACTGCTTGATCATGTAAGTTCTTATTGAGCTAGCCCAATGCTTGATTCAAACATTTTGTTTGTTGTGCTGTTTTTTCATTCATTTTTTTTTTGTCACACAAGTTCTTATTGTTGTAGCCCAATGCCGGATACAAACATTATGTTTAAGAAAAACTATTTTTCTTATCTTTTTTTACCCATCAAGATGTTTTCTAGCCTTGAGAACAGTCACCAATTCTCTTATGCACAGGCAGTCCTCTCGTCCTAAATCTCCTGGGCACCGGGCGTTGTTATTTTTTTTCTGGGTGGCAGAAACAAGCAAGGAACCTAAGTTCAATAATGGTTTCTATAACGGATGCAGGTGCGTGGGTGACCAACCTTATTTGTGGGGCCCAAGTTTTTTATGATGGACGTGACTCAGTTTTCTCATTATAAAGAGCCACTTTGTTCTCTACTCATCCTTATCCTAATGCTTCCCTTCTTGCTCAAACAAAACTCCCAAGGTCATTGCACATTTCTCTTACAATCAACCTCACTGCACATATTTCTCCCTCCCTCTCTCCCTCCCCTTCTCTCTCTTCCCATCCCCTCCCTCCATCCCTCCCTCTTTTCTATCTTGCGAATTCCTTTGCATTCTCTAGAAAACTTAGTTTTTGTGGAAAATTAGAGTTCTAATCCGTATATTTCATTGCCAACGGTAAACTCCTTAAATTTACAGTTGAAACAAATTCTTGTGTAGTAGGATACGGGGAGAGAATTAGAGGCTGAGGTGAGCAACATGGAAGGAGGGAGAACGGGTCAGTACTTTCCACAAAAGAAATTCAGGGTGGCTTTCTATTGATCTGCTAAAAAATAACACCCAGTTTACTTCACATGAATGAGGGAGGGTCTGTTATTGATTTCTTCTGGGTATTAATTAGTGTAATTACACATTATGGCACATGTTTTCGGCTGCGTATTACTTATTATGATTACACATTCTTGCACGTGTTTTGGTGGGCTGTTTTGTTTTTCTGTTGGTCAGAGATGTCAAGGCATGCTTGTTGGATGTAATGTCTTTTGTATGCCAAGTAACTGAAATTGTTTACATATGAATCATTCAGATCAAGAAACTGCTGAGAGAAAAAAGGCTCGAGGACATCGTAGATAAAAACTTAATAACTTATGATCCCAAAGAGGTCGAGACAATCATTCAGGTTGCATTGCTCTGCACCCAAAGTTCACAGGAAGATCGTCCAAAGATGGCAGAAATTGTAAGCATGCTGCAAGGGGTGGGTTTGTCGGAGAGATGGGCCGAGTGGGAGCAGCTTGAAGAAGTAAGAAATCAAGAATTTTCCCTCATGTCTCACCAATTTGCTTGGGCCGAAGAATCCACACATGACCAACAAGCTATTCAGTTGTCAGAAGCAAGATAGTGAGTTTCCAATGTAATTAATGTAAAAGATAAATTGCATACCGGGGGATTACTCTAATTTTAGAGATCTGTTTCTATTTGACGTGATAATAGTAGTAGCTTATTAACAAATTTTACACGGTATTGTATCTATCCGTTTCACCACCAGCTTTCTTATTTTCAGAGTGTAGGAAGGTGATGGTTTACGCTTCTAACTTGTTCCTTTCCCTAATCATAAATCTGGTCTTGGAGGAAAAAAAAAAAGAACTTTAAACTATTTCTTGTATCTTCATTCTGTATATCTTTTCCAATTGTGCGTGCACGGATTTCGATGTTAGAGATAAGAGTGAAAAGAAGAATTGATAAAGAAATTATGGGTCTACGTCTAATATTGTCATAAAAACACAGTAGTATAGGAATCCCCAAAGTGATAAGAGACGATATTTCTTGAGAATGTATAACTTTTAATAGGTTATGTACACCACTTAGCACTCTTAATAAGTATGTAAAACCAATCTCTATCGATCATTTAATAACAAGGCTGTGCAAAAATGATTCGAGCCTTATGTATAATAATTGGCATTGTGGTTAAAGGTGCAAGTAACTGAACATGCCAAAAAAGTAGCACACCAGTTTATTTTCCTCTCGATGACATATTTTCTCAAAAAAGTAGTGGAAATTGATATTCACTTGAAACTACTATGGCCATTTGTCGTCATTCTTAATTACCAAAATATAACATATCAACATATAATTTTTTTTGTTTTTTATTACAGGGCGTTCAGACTTATACCAACTATTTCTTCGAACTCAACAACTAATTATCATGAATCAACATATAATTTTGAACGAAGTATCGGAATGTTAATGCATATGTCTATCATACAACGATTGAGTTGTTTGAAATTGAAAATGGAGGAACACAAAAGGAAACTTATGAGACACACCTTTATTCACATCAGAGATGGAGTAATCCCTATTTTAATCTACCGGTCATGCTAATTCATAGTTATGAAATATCATCTTTTAAAATACATCCATAGTAGAAGTGTATACTCTAAAAAATAAACCCCTTTATCTTTGCTACTCTACAAATTCCTCGTAACGATCAAATATATCATTATCTCTTGCCATCTTTCAGACACAATGCAACCCAAAACACCCGGTCCAACATTGAACAAATAATTTCCTCCAACCAAACCAGAAGGTGAACCCTCCAAATCTTCATTTGGTAAACCTTCAGCATCTAGTTCATCAACCAAGGAGTGCAAAAACAAAATATGAAAGAGAAAAATACTTACACAAGAAATACGTACCGGATAAAAAAGTGAGCACAATACCATCGATGATAAGCGTCCTTCTGCCCTCACAAGATGCACAAGAAGGTGAATTCATCAAGGTACTTTAGAACAAGGGCGGAGCCAGAATTTTTGTTTATCCAGGGCTAAGTTAAACATTCATATGACTAACAAAATACAAATATTTTTTAATATATTATGTGGCCCAAAAATTTTATTTTTAATGTTGGCCCAAAAATTTTGCTTTTTAATTGTAGCCCAAAAATTTTGTTTTTTAATGTTGGGCCAAAAATTTTATTTTTTAATGTTGGATCAAAAGTTTTTGTACTAGGTTTGGGTAGATAATATTGAGCTCAAATTTTTTTGTTTTAAATGGGTTAAATTTTTTAATTTTTTTGGATAAATAATGTGGACTTAATATAAATGAGGGGGACATACATAATATATTATATAAATATATAATACATATACCCTACTAATAATATTTTTTTTTTTGAGGGGGCCCTTGCCCACCCTGGTCGAACTGTCCTTCCGTCCCAGCGTAATCCTTTCTCTGTTCCAATCAAAATAGGAATAGAAAACTCTGAAAAACTCTTTCTTTCCATGATTATTGGAGCTTCAGCCTTAAAAATTTTGAAAAATTGGACTAATGATTAGTAATTTAATGAGCTGATAATAGCCTGATAATTTTTTTTTTTTTAACTCTGAGCCCACCACAACCTACTAATGAATCCCTCCCTGCTTCAGAACGAAATCGGCTTGGTCCCCACTCCCACTCATTAGATTGAAAGAGATCTCGTTACTTGACTGACCAACCAGCTTTGACTCAGGCCTAAACCCAAAGTGACTGAATTAGCAAGCCGTTTTGCGGTTATGACTGATTTGCCTTCTGCGGTTGTAAATGAAGAAAGCTGAATGTGGCTATAAAACTGATTCTCTCCGAGTTCCCAATTGCCCATTTCAAGTGAACATCTTTTTGGCCGGACTTCTTATATATGATATCGCCTTGAGAATGAAAGAAACATAGAAAAGTCACTTTTGATAGAAGTTTAAATGTTCAATTAAATTAATAAATTTAAAAGTGACTTTCTGTATACCTACCAGTCATTTACAACAAAATTATATTAATGAAAATTAAAAGTTATGTAATGTGTTAAGAAATATAGGATTATTTTATTTATTAAGGATATAATAGTTTTTTATTTTCCCTACCTTGTTTAGCTTATATATAGTCTCTTTGCATCTTTTACTTTCCCTATCTTGTTTAGCTTATAGATAGTCTCTTTGTATCTTTTACTTTCTCTACCTTGTTTAGCTTATATATAGTCTCTTTGTATTTAGATTAAATTATTCCCTTGTATTCAATTAAAATTATGTAGTATTAATAAAACCCTAGTCTCCTCTCTTTCTTATCTCTTGTATGTCTTTAGATTGTTCAACATGGTATCAGAGCAAAGTTTAATGAGACAAGGGTTAATCTCAAACACAGTTTATGCGGATCCAACTTTTTGAAGAAGGTATTTTTTTTGTTTAAGCAATCTGGTATTTATTCCGTTTTTTGGCAATCTGGTATTTGTTCTGTTTTTTTTGGCAATCTGATATTTGTTCTGTTTTTGCAATCTGGTATTGGTTCCCTTTTTGCAATCTGGTTTTCTTTGGTTGTTGATTATGGCTATTGCAAGAGACGATTCGCTTCAGTCTGTGAGTGAGAAGTTGGATGGAAAGAATTATTCGTATTGGAGTTATGTGATGAGAAATTTTCTTAAGGGTAAAAAGCTATGGGGATATGTTAGTGGAACTTCTGTGAAACCTAAGAATACTGATGCAGGTTATTCTGATTTGATAGATGTCTGGGAAGTGGACAATGCAAAAATTATTACTTGGATCAACAATTCTGTTGAGCATTCTATAGGTACGCAGTTGGCAAAGTATGAGACAGCAAAGGAGGTTTGGGATCATCTGCAAAGGTTATTCACTCAATCAAATTTTGCAAAGCAGTATCAATTGGAGCATGACATACGAGCTCTTCAACAGAAGAATATGAGTATTTAGGAATTTTATTCTGCTATGACAGATCTTTGGGATCAATTGACTCTTACAAAATTTGCTGAATTAAAGGCATGTGGTGCCTATATTGCTTGTAGAGAGCAGCAACGGTTGGTACAATTTTTGATGGCACTTCGTAGTGATTTTGAAGGACTTAGAGGTTCAATTTTGCATCGTTCTCCACTTCTTTCTGTTGACTCAGTTGTTAGTGAGTTATTGGTTGAAGAGATACGTCTTAAGTCTTATTATGACAAGGGAATTCTTTCTACTACTGATCCTTCTGTGCTAGCAGTACCTTCTAAACCATTCTCTCATAATCAGAATAAGCCTTACACAAGACCTGCCTTCGATGAGTGCAGTTTCTGTAAGCAGAAAGGTCATTGGAAGGCTCAATGTCCTAAGTTAAGACAACAGAATCAATCGCAACAGCAATCTCAAGCTTGGAAGTCTGGCAACCAGTCACAATCTAATGCTTCTAGACTACCTCAGGGTTACAAACCACCACAGTCTAATACTGCAGCAATAGTTTCATCAGATCCTTTCATCGATTCTAGTACCTTGGCTGAGCAATTTCAGAAGTTTCTCTCCTTACAGCCACAAGCTATGTCTGCTTCTTCTTCAGGAGGTCAGTTGCCTCATAGTTCTCCAAGTATGTCACATTTCGTATGGGTCTTGGATTCTGGTGCCTCACATCGTATGTCTCCAGATTCTTCATCTTTTGCTTTTGCATCTCCTTCATCTTCTATTCCTGTTATGACTGCTGATGACACTCCTATGCCTTTAACAGGCGTTGGTTCTGTTGTCACACCTCACTTGTCTCTCCCTAATGTTTATCATATTCCAAAACTCACATTAAATCTTGCTTCTTTTGGTTAGTTATGTGATTCTGAAAATTTAGTCACATTTTCCTCTTCTTCTTGTTATGTGCAGGATCTGCAGTCTCAGAAGCTGATTGGGACAGACCATAGGAAAGGAGGACTACATATTTTGGATGAGTTAAAAGTGTTAGTTACTGCTGCTGCTACTAGTGTTGATTTATCTTCTTTTCGTTTGAGTCTTTCTTCTTCTAGCTTTTATTTATAGCATTCTCGTTTAGGTCATGTTTCTTCTTCTCGTTTGAGATTTTGGCCTCCATAGGGGCTTTAGAAAATTTGAAAATTTGTGATATTTCTGATTGTAGTGGATGTAAACTGGCAAAATTTTCAGCTTTACCTTTTAATCGAAATATTTCTGTTTCTTCTTCTCTATTTGATTTGATTCATTCTGATATATGGGGACCTTCTCATGTTACCACAAAAGGAGGATCTCGATATTATGTTTCTTTTATTGATGATTATACTCGTTATTGTTGGATTTATTTAATGAAACATCGTTCTAAATTCTTTGAGATATATACAGCCTTTCGAGCTCTTGTCAAAACTCAATATTCTGCTATTATCAAATATTTTAGGTGTGATTTGGGTGGGGAATACACTTCTAATAAATTTGTTGAGTTACTTGCCTTAGATGAAACTATTTACCAAACTTCGTGTACAGATACTCCTGAGCAAAATGGTGTTGATGAAAGAAAACATAGGCACATTGTTAAAACTGCTCGTTCTCTCTTGTTGTCTTCTTCTGTTCCTAGTGAGTTTTGGGGTGAAGCTGTTCTTACTGCTATAGGTTTGATTAATACAATTCCATCTTCTCATATTTCAGGTGTTTCTCCTTTCGAAAAGTTATATGGGTATGCCCCTGATTATTCTTCATTTAGAGTTTTTGGTTGTACTTGTTTTGTTCGTCATCCTCATATTGAACGCAACAAGCTGTTCTCTCGATCTGCTATTTGTGTCTTTCTTGGATATGGTGAAGGTAAAAAGGGGTATCGTTGTTTTGATCCAATAACTCAAAAACTTTATGTGTCTCGTCATGTTGTTTTTCTTGAGCATATACCTTTCTTTTCTATTCCATCCACTACTTATAGCTTGACTAGATCTGATCTTATTTGTATAGATCCTTTTTCTGATGAATCTGATAGTTTGTCATCTCAAGTTTCTAATATTTCAAATACCAGCACTGATCATCCTACAGGTACTAACACTTTACTCTCTAGCACACCTGAAGCTACCTCCTTTCCTATGGTCCCTCAAGCTCCGTCTGAGATTGTGAATTCACCTCTACGTCAATCCACACGCATTCGTAAGTCCACAAAGTGACCAGATTTTACTTAATCTTGTTATTCTTCATCTTTTACTTCCTTTTTAGCTTCTATTCATTGTCTCTCTAAGCCCTCTTCCTATAAAGAGGCAATTCTTGACCCTCTTTGGCAGCAAGCTATGGATGAGGAACTTTCTACTTTGCATACGACAGGTACTTGGGATTTGGTTCATCTACCTCCTGGTAAGAGTGTTGTTAGCTGTCGGTGGGTGTATAAGATTAAGACCAATTCTGATGAATCTGTTGAGCGATACAAAGCTAGGTTGGTTGCAAAAGGGTACTCTCAACAGTATGGTATGGATTATGAGGAGACATTTGCTCATGTTGCAAAAATAACTACTATTCGTACTCTTATTGCAGTTGCTTCAGTTCGTCAGTGGTATATCTCTCAACTTGATGTTAAAAATGCCTTCTTGAATGGGAATCTTCAAGAAGAAGTTTATATGAATCCCCCTCCTGGTGTTTCACATGATTCTGGGTATGTTTGCAAGCTCAAGATATTGTAATCTCTTCCCTGGGGTTTACTTCTAGTAGTCATGATTCTCCTCTTTTTGTTAAGTGCACTGATGTAGGTCGTATCATTCTGTCTTTATATGTTGATGACATAATTATTACTGGTGATGATATTAATGGTATTTCAGTTTTGAAGGCAGAGTTGGCTAGACAGTTTGAAATGAAGGATTTGAGTTCTCTACGATATTTCTTGGGTACTGAGATAGCCTGCTCACCCAGAGGTTATCTTTTTTCTCATTTGAAATATGTTGCAGATATTCTTGAGTGGGCTAGACTTACTAATAATAAGACTGTAGATACTCCTATTGAGGTTAACACAAAGTATTCATCTTTTGATGGTTTACCTTTGTCAGATCCTACTTTATACCGTACTATTGTTGGGAGCTTGGTATATCTCACTATTACTCGTTCAGATATTGCATATGCTGTTCATGTTGTTAGTCAATTTGTTGCTTCTCCTACTACAGTTCATTGGGCAGCGGTTCTTTGTATTTTGAGGTATCTTCGGAGTACAGTCTTTCAGAGCCTTTTACTTCCATCCACCTTTTCCTTGGAGCTGTGTGCATACTCTGATGCTGATCATGGCAGTGATCCCACAGATTGCAAATCTGTTACTGGTTTCTGTATCTTTTTGGGTGATTCTCTTATTTCTTGGAAGAGCAAGAAACAATATATTGTTTCTCAATCTTCAACCGAAGCAGAATATCGTGCTATGACATCTACTACCAAAGAGATTATTTGGTTACGTTGGTTACTTGCAGATATGAGAGTTTCTCTTTCTCATCCCACTCCTATGTATTGTGACAATCGGAGTTCTATTCAGATTGCTCACAACTCGATTTTTTATGAACGAACTAAACACATTGAGATCGATTGTCACCTTACTTGTCATCATCTCAAGCATGGCACCATTACTTTACCCTTTTTTTCTTCTTCTTTGCAGATTGCTGATTTCTTTACCAAGTCGCATTCTATTTCTCGTTTTCGTTTTCTAGTTGACAAACTCTCGATGCTTGTCGCTGCTACATCGTGAGTTTGAGGGGAGATGTTAAGAAATATTGGATTATTTTATTTATTAAGGGTAGAATAGTCTTTTACTTTCCCTACCTTGTTTAGCTTATATATAGTCTCTTTGTATTTAGGTTAAATTATTCCCTTGTATTCAATTAAAATTATGTAGTATTAATAAAACCCTAGTCTCCTCTCTTTCTTATCTCTTGTATGTCTTTAGATTGTTCAACATAATGATCTGGTACTGTAAAAGTAAGATTAAACGACATAAAAGAAATGATTAACATTAGGTCAATAGTTAAGGGTAAGATAAGCAAAAAAATATTTGAGTTTAGTAGCATTTTAAAAATAGTATGTATATATATATATAGATACATTTTGGTTGATTGAATCTTGAAAATATGACTTCGACAGTACTTCAGAGAGTGAGAAGTCATTCTACTAGTAAAGTTGGGAATTTTGAGTCCATGCTCTATGATGATACCATGTTCAGTAAATTTATTTTTTCTTGTTACAATTTGATCTCGAACAAAGCGACTATGGATGGGATGACCAACAAACCCCTACAACAGAGAAAGATGAACAGATCACCAAGCTCCAGCCCAACAGCTCATACAGTGGCTTTAGGAACTCAACCTTCTGCAACGATGTCATCCTGTTTCTGGAAGGCCACACCATGTCACACATAGGGAATGTAACCTCTAATAGTTTCAATATTTCTTCAACAAAATTCTAACAAACTTGGGGACTACGTGATAATGATAGAGGGACCACCCCACCTATGGTTATATAGCACCAAGGCCTTCTCCATGTGAAGGCATCAAATATATTATGAACCTATATTCTCCTCCAAGTAATAAAAAAATTTCCCAAGGAGCAAGAAAATCCATTGAAGTGGATTAACCAAAATTTTCAACTGGTGAACCACTATAATCTATATGTCTTTTATGTTATTATATATTTACATGTATACTTAGATTATCACATAAAAGTTTTAGGCT
>CAUOFW020002448.1:0-48936 GCA_963454935.2 Ilex paraguariensis | reverse complement strand
TCCCCAAATATTGAAAATTCATCCATTAAGACTTCTATGATCTATTCTACCATATTACTTAAAATTTCCACCACGCATCTTTGAAAAGTCACTAGGGCATTACACAACTCAAATGGCATGCGTTGGTAGGCAAGGTACCAAAGGTGCAAGTATAGGTGGTATTTTCTTAATCCTCCAACGCTATCTCTGTTTGATTGTAGCTGGAGTAACCATCCAAGAAATAATAGAACAAGTGTCCGGCTACTCTTTCCAATACTTAGTCAAGGAATGACAAAGGGAAATGGTCATTTCTTGTGTAAGAGTTGAGCTTTTGATAGTCGATACAAACTCTCCATCCAATGACTACAATTGTAGAAATTAACTCGTTATCCTCATTTATAACCACAATGACCCCCAATTTATTTGGCATCACTTGAGTGGCACTAACCCATTTACAGTTGGAAATTGGACATATGATGCCCACATCAAGTAGTTTGAGTAACTCATCCCTAACCACGTCCTTCATGATAGGGTTCAGTGCTTAATTCGCTTTGGCCCTAATTTTTTACCATGATTTTAGTAATGTGTATGTGGCTTATATGGTTAGATGAGTGTCACTCTCCCTCGGATATCATTAAATAAATGGGAAAATGTGTGTGGATGAGCAAAATGTGCGGGTGTGCAAAAGTGATCCCTAAGCATAGAGAGACTTTTGGGTGTGTTTTACTTGGAATGGGTACTCCAAGGTCGTCTCATCAGGGAAGGAAGGTCAAATTATGGTGAAGGTGATTTTATAAAAAGGAAAAATTGTAAAATCTTTTGGATTGGTGTTTTGATGAGTTGTGTTTTGGTGAAAAGTTCGAGAAACAAGGTTGGCTAATCCTAAGAGGTCATTCCACTACGAATACGAAATCAACTCTAATCATTTTTTCAATAGTGCGTAGGTGTTTGATTTATTCATAGGAAGCAATGGACTAATATGGAGGTGAGGTCTCAAACATACCCTGTAACAAGTGTACGGTATATCAAGAGCTCACAACCACATCCCCACTCAACCTAGTCAAACAAAACTACCTTACACTATGAGGAGGGATGAAGAAGAATGGATTTAGCATACCTAAGAGGAAGTCTCCCATAGATTAGCCTACTTAAACCTTAGCTACTCATGTTAAATGCAAAGACATACAATGTGTAAAGAGACATGATATTGGAATGGAGATTAAAACTTGTGTTAATGTAAAGAAAAGTGAAACTACAAAAATGAGTGCATTTAATACCCAACTTAAAAGATTGAAGTGAAAACTTGAATATAACAATGGTAGATTCCAAGACACTTAACTAAACTTGTAATACATTTGAAATAAATGACATTAAGTGCAATAAATAAAGCTTACAAGATTCTTAAAGTAGATTACAAGTGAAATGGGTAAAAGAAATGCAAAAATCTAACTTCTCTTTCTAAAACTATGTTTGCCTCCTTTAGCTTCTCTCTCTACAATGCTAAACAATGCTATAAAAATGTCAAGTGATGTCTTCATTTTCATCCATGTAGGTCCTATAGCCCATGTGAGAGGTTTTCCATCAATGGGGGGCTGAGTTAATGGCTTGTGCAGGCTAGGACAAGCCCAACCTTTAACTTCTCAGGCTTTTATCTTCTCTATCTTCCTTATTAATGCATTGGCTTCCAAAGTCTACCCTGAAGTGTAGGAGATGTCAAGGTACAAGTGGGAGAATCATAAGGGAGACCCCCAAGTGGCAGAGATTGAGTTGTAGGCTGTTTGACATTTCGGGGCAAAACCTTCTGGAAGGTCGATGCAAACCTGCAGAAGGTGTATTCCAGTAGACAAAACCTTTTGGAAGGTTTTGACAGAGCATAGGCAGACCAAGTGCAAACCTTTCAGAAGGTTTATGGCCAAACCTTCCATAAGGTTTTCTCCCAACATGCCTTTTTTCTTGATTTCTTCACCTTCGAAGTCTCCGGTTAAGCCATCCTCTCATTTCCATTGTCTTTAAGCACTACAATGGGGGTTTAACTCAAGCCATTTACAACTCTTCATCTATATTCACACAAAACTTCACTAAAAGGTAGATTAAATGCATTTCTCTCCAAATTCACAACAAGAGCAAGTATAAAAGGGTATAAAGAGCATACAAAATGTGCAATATTTTGTGCTAATTTTTTAGCCTTCTTTTGTGGTTGTTTGGACGTCTTGGAGTCTTCTTTAAGGTAAATGTGGTGTGTGCAAATGAGGGGGCTTATCACTTTTATGTCGGTAATTGTCCAACTAATTGCTCCCTTGTGCCTCCTCAACACTTTTTATAGATCATCTTCTTGCTTCGCCTTCAAAGTCGAGCTTATTACCACCGGAAAGGTCTCATTCTCCTCCAAGAATACGTATTTGAGGTTGGATGGTAATGGCTTCAACTCCAACATGGAATTTTGTATAGCCAATGGAAAAATCTTTTTCTCTTCCAAAAGAAGTGTCTCAAATGTTGGGGTCCTTTTTTCTACCCCTTGCAAACTCTCCAGCTCCTCTTGATCAACAATCTTCTCCTCCCCAAACTCCAAAGTGCTCAATAGCTCCAAGTTATCCTCCACCAAAGTATCAATCCTATTGACTTAATGCACTTTCTCATCATCC
The DNA here is from genome assembly GCA_963454935.2 of Ilex paraguariensis. NCBI lineage: Eukaryota > Viridiplantae > Streptophyta > Magnoliopsida > Aquifoliales > Aquifoliaceae > Ilex > Ilex paraguariensis. Next base: position 46,315 of record CAUOFW020002448.1, on the reverse strand, counting down.
CCTTGTTGTTTGCACAAATTGAATACATTGAGTTCCATTGTCATATTCCCGAAACTAAGCTTCATAATCCCATTCATGCAATTAATCACGACATTAGAAATAGCAAGGAATGCCCTACTTAGTATGACAGGAATTTGTGAGCTAGGGTTAGCAACTAGATGAGTTTAAAGTATAATAAAATCAAAAGGAAAATAAAAATTATCAACTTGAACTAAGACATCCTCAACTACTCACCTTGGTGTTCTAATGCTTTGGTCTCGTAATTGAAGAGTGATCGAAGTTGACTTCAACTCTTCAAGTTGGAGTTGTTGATACATTGAGTGGGTAGGGGATTGACACTTGCCCCCAAATCAAGAAGTACTTGCTCCACATGGCAATTTCCTATTATGATGGCAATCGCAGGGCATCCAGGGTCTTTGAACTTTTGGGGTGAGGAATGCCTTCTTGTGCACATTCAACTTTCTCTTCACTGTACACAAATTTTTCAAGATCTTGGCACATGAAGGGATTTGATTGATAGCATTGAGGAGTGAGACGTTGATCTTAACCTGCTTGAACATCTCAATAATGACAAAATAATTAGCCACCTTTACGAGTGGCTTTAAATGATTGGGAAAAGGGCCCGAAATGGGACATGCATGCAGATTCACATCAATATTTTTTTCTTTCTCACTCACCTCATCCCCTTGGAGTCATCCTTAGTTTCTTTCTCTTTTGTCAATGTGGTCTTAGGTGATACTTTTGGCATAATGGTCTTGTTGATTTTTTTGCCATACCTTAGGGTACTGACCACCTTGAGTTGTTCACAACTCTCCTTTGTGGGTTTGTATGACTCAATCACATGTTGGCCTCTAGGGTTCTCTTACGGTTGAGAGGGGAATTTCCCCTTCTCTTGTTGAGCCGACCCTATGGCATTGGTCAATTTTGTGATTTGGGTCAGAATATCATTGAAAGCGGCGGCAGTTTGGTTGTTGATGGTGGTTTGGATTTGGATGAATTGGTGCATCACATCCTCCAAGTTTCTTTTATGAGGCGGTTGGTAGGTGGGTGGGTTGGATGGTCGTTGTTGACCAAAACTTTGTGGAGGTGATTTTTGCGAAAACCTTTGTGGATTGGATTGGGGGTATTGGGAGCTATATGAAGGATGTTGACCAAGATATTGGTTTTGCTTGGGAGGCATATGTGGTGAATATAAACTAGACCCATGAGGAATGGGTTTCTCATTCTTCCAATTAAAATTCAGGTGATTGCTCCAACTCGGATTATAATTGTTAAAGTGCGGGGAGAATGATTGTCTAATTTGGTTGAAGGCATTGAATTGCTCTTAGTAAACTTCTTTAAGTGCTAGAATGTTGTTGCATTTCGAGGTAGAATGCTCAACACTCTTACTAATAGATCAAAACTCATCAATCTTCAAAATTTTGGACACCTCATGTCTCCTATTGACCTCTAGACTCTCAACTTTTTGAGACAGTTTGGTGTTTTGGAAAATAAGTCTTCCTGATCCCTTAAATCATACATCCCTCTCCCATTTCTTTGATTACTACCTAGGGAAGACCTCGGTACATCGGCGAGATTCATGATATCCCAAGATTGGGCATTTTGTGCCAATGTTTCAAAGTACTCTAGGGCCTCATCGCGATCCTTGTTTAAAAACTCTCCATTACACATCATATCGATGAACTATCGATGGCCCAGTGTAATTCCTTCATAGAAGAAACTCGCCAATTGCCATGGTTCAAAGCTATGATGGGGAATGGATTGTAGCAATTCCTTATAGTAATCCCAACATTTATAAAATTTCTCATTGGGCTTTTCCAAAAAAAATTTGGATTTGCCTTTTAAGAGCGGTGGTTTTAGGCACCAGGAAAAAATTGTTCAAAACACTCGAAAAACATTTGTGTCCAAGAGATTACTGATCGAGGCTTCACAGAATTCAACCACGTTTTTGCTTTATTTTTAAGGTAAAAGGGGAACAATTTCATGTGAGCTATGTCTTCCATGCCATGATTAGTGAGGAAGTTTGCAACTATTTCCTCAAATTCCTTGATATGCAAATAAGGATTTTCTCTTTCGATTATGTGGAATTAAGGACATAATTGTAACATTCCGGGCTTAACTAGGAAGGCATGAGCTTGGATCGGTAAATGAATGCATGAGGGAACGGTGCTACGAGTGGGTTGGAGATAATCCCTTATTGACCTTGCCGTAGGATCAATTTGAATATTGTTTCCCTTGTTCATAGGAGGAAATTGCATTCTAGGGTTTGGCATTCTAGGGTCTTGCACTCCCCTGATCCTTTGGACATTTGGCTTTGCACCTACATCCTCAAGTTGTCACCAACCTCCTTGGGTAGGTCTTAGTCTAGATTCATGTTAGGGCCTAAGGGTCATCTAACCAATCTATTTTGGTATCCTGTCTCCACATACAAAATAATATCTATAAATGAAAAGACAAGTAAACAAAAATAAGTACAAAGAACAACATACCTTGGCCCCTGATGAAAATCAAAAGACTTACCTCCATTGTTCGATAATCACCTCCTAATTCAATGTTTTGCCTTCCCCAGCGACGACTCCAAAAATGTTGGACTCGTGTTTACCCTAATCTCCGAACATAATTCCAGTAATGTGTATGTGGCTTATACGGTTAGGAGAGTGTCACTCTCCCTCCGATATCATACAAGAAATGGGAAAAATGTGTTTGTGGATGAAAATATGTGTGTATGAAATAATGTTCCCCAAGCGTAGAGAGACTTTCGAGTGTCATGTTTTAGTTGGAATGGGTATTCCAAGGCCGTCTCCTCAGGGAAGAGAGGCTGAATTGTGGTGATGGTGATTTGGTAAGAAATGCAATAAAAACAAGGTTGGCTAATCCAAAGAGGTCATTCAAATGGGAATGCCAAATCAACTCAATTCACTCAACCAATAGAGCTTAGGTGATTGATTGATTCTTAGCAAGTGAGGGACCAATGTGGAATGTAGGCTCAAACATACCCTGTGAAAAGTCTACAGTGTATCAAGAGTTCACAACCACATCCGCACTCAACCTAGTCAAACCATGCACTTTACATTACGAAGTAGAATGGAGAAGAATTGATTTAGCATACCCAAGTGAAAGTTTCTATTAGATTAGCCAACATAAAGCTTAGCTACTCATGGTTGAAGTAAAAACATTCATAATGTGAGGGACAAGTATATGAAATGCAAATGAAAATGAGATGAGAATGAAGCTTAAAACATATATTAGTGCTAGGAAGAAGTAAACTACTCAGAGAAATTTATTTCATACCAAATGGAAAATTTGCAGAGAACCTAGCAAAAATAATGAAGTGCAAGAACATTTGATTAAACTGGATTACACTTGAATTAAAAGAGATTACAATGCAAGAAATGAAGATTACAAGTGAAATATAACTTACTAAAAAGGAAATGGATGAAGAAAATGCAAAAAATGAAGCTTTCTATCTCTGAACCTCAATCTTCTACCTTGGGAGATTTTCTCTCTAAAAGTGCTAAACTATCTCTGTAATGTGTAGCCTCCCCCCAATTTTTATCCCTGTAGCTCTATGACCTGTGTGCTAATTGAATTCCATGATTGGGAGAGTTTGGATACATGCACAAGTAAGGTACATGCATGCCAGCATCCCCTACACCATTGACCGATCTCTCTCTTTCTCTCTCCTCTTCCCCCATGCCTCATCTTCCAAAGTTAGGCTTTTGTGCAAGGATGGCATGGGTGTAGGTAGAACATGTCAAGGTAGGTGTGGGGAAGATAGGTGGACCCCCAAGCAGTTGGAATATGAGTAATAGGTTTCAGGCCTTTTTTTAGCAAAACCAACAAGTAAGTCGATGGCCAAACCTACTGGTAGGTTTTACTCCAGTAGCCAAAACCTTCCAGAAGGTTTGCAGTAAATCCAACTCCAGTACATAAAACCTACCAGTAGGTTTTTACTTGTTTTGCTCAAATCTTGGTCTTTTCGCCTACAAGTCATCATCAAGCCTCCCCATCATCTCCATTGACTTTGAGCACTACAATGGAGGCTTAATTCCTTCCATTTCTAACTCTTTTCTTGCAAACACACCAAAACCTCATTAATTGTTAGAAATATTACAATTCCTCCCATTTTCACCACAAGAGCAATTATGAAAGGGGTGTAACTGTATACATAATGTGCAATATTTTCTGCTAATCAATATATTAAAGTAATTTTATGATGTTAATTGCTTTTATTACTAGGGACTAGTAATGTTTCGGTTGGGGGTGTGATTAACCATAATTAGTGCATAATTAAATTGGATTAAGAGGTTAATTGTGTCATTTAAATGAGTTAAAAGAGTCAAAGTAATTGAAATTAAGGTTAGTGCGTAAATTAGGGTTAATGTGTTAATTGTCTTATTTTTAGGGCCTTTTGTGCCTAAATGTTGCAAAGTAAGAGGGAGCAAACTATCAGATCTCAAACCAGCAGGGAAGTAAACGTAATATCAAGGAACTATCAAAGAAACAACCCACACCAAGAGAAAGTGGATGAGCACCATCTGGACGGTGGTGGTGGCATCCTGGCACTCAGCTAAACCGTCTTTACTCCTTCCTCCTCATTGGTTGATTCTTCTAACAAGCTACACAAGATTGGCCAGCTCAAGTTCTATTTCCTTAAAGCACCTCCCTACCCTCTATAAATACCCGTGCAACTTTTCATTTCTAGGATATGGAGTTAGAGGGAAAGCCAGAGAGAGTGGAGGGAAGTCTAGAGAGTCAGAGTGCTCGCCAGAATAGTAGATACAGTCAGTGAGAGTGAGAGAGAGTCAGAAACAGTGCAACGAAGCCTTGTTGAACCACTTCCAGCCATCTTTCCAACTACTTTCTTGCTGAAGCTTTTTCTTTCTTCTATATTTCTGTTATTCATTTTTACTTGAGGGGTTGAACCTCTCCCATTATTGTGCCCTAATCGGTGTTAAGAGTGATTGTATTTCAAATATTCCTCAGGGAAGAAATGTCTGTGTTTTATTTTGTATTGTAATGGAACTGTCTCACACCTCTTGCTGGTCTATAGCAATGGGGTGTGAGTAGTCAACTTATACCCTTCGGTGAAGGGTGAACATATGTATGATATTGTTTAAGTTATCAAAATGATAATGTTATAACTATGCTTTATTGTTATATATACCTCCCTTATTAATGGATGGTTACATTTATAATATGCTCATAGTTATGAACACCAAGTTGTACCTAATGCTATATACCATACTATTTGCTAGTTATGTACTTCATATATGATAGAGTGATGTGCGTGATTGGGATTTATACAATAGTCGATTGATTGGTTATAGACGGGTTAAGTCTCGACATAGCCAATGTTTTTGATTCAATGCATAAACCAGAATCTCGTCAATAGTGAATCATTAACCTACCAGTTGAATCACTATAGTATTCCTTATGAATGGTTTGTCTTATGGTTTACTATAGTTTTTTAACTGTTGCATTGTACAGATATGCCGACTGAGTAATTCAAGTATTCCTCCTGAATGTCTTGCCCTAAGGTTTACTTGGGTTATTTGATTGTTGCACAGAAATATACCTGCCGGCTAATCTAATCAATTGCTAGATAGGATTTAACATACATCATACATACCGATTTACTTTCTCATAAAATGGGGGTTAATTTTTGTAAGGTGGCATTTTCAGTACTTAGCCAATATAATACATATGGAATCCTCGAACTAAAGGGCATCTTTTAATTATCGCATTTTGTACCTTTTAATTTTCACATTTCCATAGTTTTAATTAAGTTTGTTTTAACTATTTTAAACTCATATCACAAGCTATTTCTACTACATTTTGTACATGTAACAACTTCAATGTTTCTATTTTTATTTTCAATATTAGCTCCCTGTGGGTTCGACCTTGGACTTAAACTGAGTATTATATTTCAATTTGACCACTTATGCTTGGGTGTATACCACTAGTCAGGCTGAATGTGAGTCATACTCTTGACACTCTAACACATACAATTCGGGATGGAGCTCCCACTCGAACTTTAGTTGGATGACTGACAACCCTATTCCTTGTGGGTCCATCTCATTGTCACATCCTATTCCACCTAAGTAAAACCAATCATATAATGGTCATAGTCTGTTATCTAGCTCCTAATACCTACGGTCTAATCCACAAGGGTTTTCACAAAACCCACCTCAACAAGGGTTTGGTCAACCTGAACCACCCAATCCGCCCATGTACCAACCTCCTCACAAGAGGAATTTGGAGGATGTCGTGCATCAATTCATTCAGAGTCAAATCGTAATCAACAATTAAAATGCCGCCACTTTTAATGACATTCAGTCACAACTCATTAACTTGACTAATGCTATGGGGTCGTCCCAACAAGAAAAAGAGAAATTTCCTGCTCAATCCCAAGAAAACCTAAGGGCTCAACATGTGGTTTAGTCATCTAACACTGCCAAAGAAAGTTGTGAGCAACTCAAGGTTATCACCACCCATAGGAGTGGGAAGGAAATAGATAATATCATTTTACCTAAAGTCTTAACGAATGCCACTTTGAAAATGAAAATGAGACTAAGGGTAACTCTAAAGAGGGTGACACACTTGAGAAATCAAAGATTGTTGATCTGAATGTGCATAATTGTCCTATCCCTGCCCCTTTTCCCAATGTTTCAAGTCACTGGCTCGAATTGCTAACTGTTATTATATCCTTGAAATGTTTAAACAAGTATAGATCAACATTCCTCTTCTTGATGCTATCAAGCAAATACCCTCTGGTGCAAAAATATTGAAAGATTTGTGTACCGTCAAGAGGAAGTTGAATGTGCACAAGAAGGCATTCCTCACTGAGCAAGTGAGCTGCATCTTCAAGACAAACACACCACCCAAGTTCAAAGATCTCAGATGCTCTACCATTGCCATAATTATTGGGAATTGTCATCTGGAGTAAGCATTGCTAGACTTGGGAGCAAGTTTCAACCACCTACCCTTCTTAGTGTATCAATAACTACAACTTGAGGAGCTAAAGTAAACCCCTATCACTCTTCAGCTAGCGGATCGAAGCGTGAGAACACCAAGGGGAGTATTTGATGATGTTTTGGTCCAACTCACCCCGTTGCTAGTCCTAATTCACATATTCCTGTCACATTAGGTAGGAATTTTCTTTCTACTTCTAATGCCATGATAAATTGCAAGAATGGTGTAATGAAGCTTGCATTTGGAAACATTACAATGGATCTCAATGTGTTCAACCTTTTGCAAGCAATCGAAGGATAACAAGGAGGTTTATGAAGTTAAAAGGATTCATAATTTGGTGGATCATCACATGGAATTTCTATGTAATACTAAGTTGGAGAGGGAGGAGTTTATTGATGATGCGAAGTCGAACAGTGTACAAGGGGTAGGGATTTGGATCCCAACATTTGAAAAACTAACGCCACAAAAAATGAATATTTTTTCCATTCACAATGCAACCACCCACTTTGGAATTTAAGCCATTTCCATCCACATTGAAATATTTATGAGCACATAATATTGCATATTTAACGGCCTTATTACATGCATTTTAACCCAACTTTGCATTTAAGTACTTATAGTCAGCCGAATGTATGAATAATTTCAAATTTTTGATGTTGCAGGTAATTATAGCGTAAATGATGGATTTTGGAACCTGCAACTAAGTGTGGATGAGCAGTGAAGCTATGGACACATTACATGAGAATTTGGAGGCTTAAAAGTGAAAGAAAACAAGGAGGTATTGATGCTTGGTAACATAGGCACCGACACCCGCACCATCTAGTGGTAATACCTAAGTTTCCTCCTTTTTTACCATGATACAATTAGAATCTGAAATAGTTCAAACATGAAAGTTGTAGATCTGGATGTGCTATGTGTTGTGTCAAAATTTCAGCGCAATCAGACAATCAGATGAAACATTATGACAATTCTATGAAAACTAGTCCTGAGGTAGCATCTCATTTACGAACTATAGGGTGAAGCAACAAAAACCTACCAGTAGGTTTTGCCTACTGGACAAAAAACCCTACCGGTAGATTCTAGCTACTGGAGTAATACTTGCTAGTAGGTTTCATCATTTTACTGGTAGGTTTTGCCCAAAAGTGCTAGAGTGCCTGTAACTCATGCTCCACTTGCTTGGGGGTCCCACCTATGATTCTCCCACTTGCCCCTTGACATATTCTACATATATACATGCCTTCTACCACCTAGTTGCTAAATTTTGAGGATGGAGGTTGAGAAATAAAGAGAGAGAAAGATGGAGGCATGGTGGGTGCAGGCTAGGCTTGTCCTAGCCTGTCCAAAGCCAATCAACTCACCTCCCATTGATGGGAGGGCTGCACACAGGCTAGGGGAGCCTCATGGATGAAAATACATCATCTGTACACCATATATTCAGCATTCCACAAGCTTTGAGTAGAGAGGAAACTACCTAAGCTTAGGAGTAGTTTTAGAGAGATAAGTTTCAAGGAAGATGAACTTTTAGAGAGATAAAACTTAGATTTTTGCATTTTCTTCACCCATTTCAGCTGTAGTAAGTTGTAATTCACTTGTAATATTCATTTCTAATACTTTAATCTCCTAGATTTCAAGTTTAATTCAATGTTATTGCACTTAAATATTTACAACTGTAACTTTTCCATTTTGTGTTATGTTTCCTAATTTTTATGATAATGTGTTAAATGCCCCAATTTTTGAAAATGTGTGTGAGATTTTTGATGAGTATGGGCACATCACTAGTGAGTGCGCCAATAAATTATACGGTTCAAGACTTTGAATGTGAAGGTTCAAATTCAATATTGGCCTCTGAAAATTTTTACCCCAACCATTATGTTACACCGAGTTATTTGAGTTATGGTTGGGAGAATGAACCTTATAATTTTTCATTCGATCTCACACCACCAAATGAATTTTGCCACTGTCCAACATATGGAGGCTCAACCGAAGAAGAATTGAAAAGTACTTTTCACGAGTTTATGCTATAGCAAATGGATTTCAATGCCCAAATAACCCAAGACCTTATTGCATTGACTAATGCTATACTCACTATGTGTGAAGAACAACATCTTGAGCATATTCAATGTAGTGAGGATGATCATCTCAGTGGAATAGATATTGATGTTGAATTGCCCACCACTCTAGATTGCAAAAAAAATTAATGAAGATATTCTCTGACATGAGATTAATGAGCCCAATGTCATTTTTCCATCAAAGATTGGTGTTGAGATTCACATTTTTCAACTTGGGGAGGGCATTGAAATTAAGTTAAGTGTAGAAACTTGTAAAGAGAAATTGTATACTCCATTGTTGAAATTGCATAAATTTGCCTACACCTTCATTTGGTTGAGATTTTTGAATCAATATCCTTTGTATTGTTGGATAGATTGGTTAGGAAGGGCATTTATACAACAACAAAATTTTAAAATCAAAAAAATCAATGGGTGCAAGCTCATATCCGAATTGAACCTGGATTGACATGAGCTCTTTTTGTTTTGTTTTCATGTACTTAGTAGTTAGATTTCTTTTATTGTTATATTTTCCTTTTCTTGATGTTGTAGTGTAGAAGTTGTTTACCTCCCCTAATTGGGACTCATTTCATTTTGAGCATCATTATAGAAAATCTCATTCGACATCATTTGCTAGTTTAAGTTGGGGGTGTAAACAAACTTTTTTGTTTTCCCTAAAAAAATGAAAAGGGGGGGGGGGGAGTTATCTTATTTCCCATGTTACTTTCATTTTTTTCATTGCATGATTCCTTGTGCATTGAGGACAATGCATGGTTCAAGTTGCGGGGTGAGGTGCACCATTTACATGTTCCACCACTTTTTGTATAGAATAGTTGGACATGTGAAAATTTGAAAATTTTGGACACTTTTTGTGGAAAATATCTAATATTAAACCATATCCTCCTATTCATAGTGTATGGGTTTAGTGATAGTTTGATCTTCAATTTTAACTTTGAATACATGAGCACATTATAGAAATTTATCCTATTGCTAAGTGTATCACATACTTGTTTGCTTTTGAACTCAACCATAAGTGCACCATGAACTTGTAATTTTGGCAATTTACGGATTAAGTTCACATTTAGTGCTTGACATGAATAGTGGAGATGAGTAAGAACCCACGGGAGCTTTAATACCAGTCCTCGTTTGGAGGGAACTTACATTTACTCAAGGAATAAATTTTCAAATTCCAAATGTGTTCAATAATCTCATTATACTTGCTTTGGTTAGGCACATTTGAGTAGTTGATTGACTTTGTCTTCATATGTACAATGCTCTCCCATGCCTACCTAGAAATGATATTAGGCCATCCTTAGTTTACTTTGAGCCTTATCCTTTTTCTTGTGAAATTCTATCCCTAGTACCATGTTTGAGCCTTGTTGAAAATTCATTTCCATGACACATAGTTGACCAAGGCAGTGCAAAATGATAAAATTTTATCACACCTTGATTGTTCCAAGAGCTGACCATAATTGATCATAAAAGAGAAGGAATGGTGATGTGAAAACCCAGCAAAAGGGAACAATGATGCAGATTTCAAAAATGTTGAATGAAAAAGAATGAGAAAAGAAAGAAAATGGAAAGAGAAAGGGATGAAAGAAGAAAGAATGACCAAAGAAAAAGGCCAATGTTAAGTACAATAAGAAAGAGAAATAAAGAGTGAAGTGATAGTGTTAGCCTGGAAATTTGACAAAAAGGGAGATCTTGTTGAAATAAAGGTCATTCACTTGAAACAACCCTCTTTGTTACCCTATATCCTTCATTTCATTTGCCTCAATATCACCCCAAGGTCCCATTATAACCCTTGAAAGTCCTAAATGATCTAGAGAAAGCATGGGGAAAGCACACATTTAAAGAAAAGAGAAGTTGATTTTGCTACCTAATGCCTTAGCATTCCTTTCATGAGATTATGCCAAGGTTGTTTCATTTGTATACATGTGCCTCATTTTTGGATTATATGTGAACATTTTGGTTTGTGCACAAGATTATGTCTCACATATACACATGGATAGCATGCTCAGATAATCATTGAGTTATTCATTTTTTAGAGAAACCCTTGGTGAGTTTTGCATCAAAACTATATTTGGATAGCCAAGTGAATGAGGATTTCATTGAATAAATGCTTAAATTACATATTCATTTCACACACACACGAGTTTTGAAAGGAAATGAGTAGGTGGATACTCTAAAATAGCATTTAAGGCTATGATGTGATTCATGTGTGATTGTTCTGGTGTTCAGAGGAAGCTATTTTTGACGTCCCAGTGCTACATAGGATAAGGGCATATGTTTTAAATATTGGATACGAGGAAAAGAAGTTTGTAGCTAACTTCATTGGAAACCTTCACGAGACAAAAACTCATCCACTAGGGATCACCTAGGGGTTTAAAGGCTTATTGCATATGCTAAATGCAATTTTGAAATTAGTATAGATTTATTTTTGTTTGCTTAACTTTTACATTTAGTTTTATAGGGACTAGCAAAGCTTAAGTTAGGGGGTGTGATGAGTGCGTAATATTGCATATTTAACGGCCTCATTACATGCATTTTAACTCAACTTTGCATTTAAGTACTTAGAGTTAGCCTATTTAATCAATAATGTGAAAACTTTGATATTGCAGGTAATTATAGCATAAATGATGGATTTTGGAACCCTGCAACTAAGTGTGCATGAGTGGTGAAGAGATGAACACATTACATGAGGATTTGGAGGCTTAAAAGTGAAATAAATCAAGGAGGTATCGGTGGTTGTAACTTAGGCACCGGCACCCGCACCATCTGGTAGCAGTACCTCTATTTTCCTCCTTTTTAACCATGATCCAGTTATAATCTAAAATCGTTCAACACCTAAAAGTTTTAGATCTGGATGTCCTTTGTATTGTGTCAAAATTTTAGCTCAATTGGACGGTTTGATCAAAAGTTATGACAATTCTACTAAAACTAATACTGGGCTAGCATCTCATGCCCCACTTGCTTGGGAGTCCCACCTATGATTCTCCTACTTGCCCCCTGATATATTCTACATATACACATGCCTCCAAAACCCTAGTTGCTGAATTTTGAGTATGGAGGATGGGAAATGAAGAGAGATAAAGATGGTGGCATGGTGGGTGCAAGCTAGGCTTGTCCTAGCCTATCCAAAGCCAATCAACTCACCTCCCATTGATGGGAGGGCTGCACATAGGCTAGGGGAGCCTAATGGATGAAAGTGCATCATCTCTACACCATATATTCAACATTCCACAAGCTTTGAGTAGGGAGGAGGCTACCTAAGCTTAGGAGTAGTTTTAGAGAGATAAGTTCCAAGGAAGAAGATGAAGTTTTAGAGAGATAAAGCTTAGTTTTTTGCATTTTCTTCACCCATTTCAGCTGTAGTAAGTTGTATTTCACTTGTAATATTCATTTCTAGTACTTTAATCTCTTAAATTTCAAATTTAATTGCTTGTTCTTGCACTTCAATATTTACAACTGGATTTTTCTCTGCAACTTTTGCATTTTGGTTTGAATGTTATTTCTCTTGTAGTTTAACTATTTTCTTGCATTAATACTAGTTCCACGTTTCATTTCTTCAACATGTCTCTTTACATTATGCATGTATTTCCTTTTATTATAAGTAGCTAGATTTTTAGTTGGCTAATCCAAGGGAGAATTCCCCTTGGGAATGCTACTTCAACTCATTTTCATTCCTCCTCGTAGTGTACGATGATTTGGCTTGACTAGGTTGAGTGTGAACGTGGTTGTGAGTTCTTGATATACCATAGATTTTTCACGGGGTATGCTTGAATCCACACCTCCATTTTGATCTCGTGCTTCCTACGAATCAATTAAACATCTAGGCACCATTAGAGGAAGGTCTTGTGTTTCTTTGACATTCCCATTGGAATGACCCCTTCCGATTAGCCAACACTTGTTCCATTTCATTTTCACCAAGAACACAATCACCAAAACTCAAACATCAAAGATTTGTATACTTTTGATTTCTACAAATCACCTGCACACAATTCACCTTCCTTCTCTGAGGAGACAACATTGAAATACTAATTCCAAGTAAAACACAACTCGCGAAAGTCTCTCTATGCTTGGGTAGTACTTTTGTTCACCAACAAACATATATTTCATCCCACACACCCGTTTTCCCATATCTTGCATTGAACCCGAGTGAGAGTGACATTCACCCTCACATAAGCCATAAACACATTGAGGGTTAATGTTTGGAGATTTGGGCATACAAAGGAAACCATCAAGCAGGAGCCTTACTTCAACTACATGAGAGTAGTTGCTTATAGTTCTCAAAAGCTTAAGAACCATGAGAAAAACTATCCTACACACGACATGGAGTTGATGATCGTTTTTTTTTATCTTGAAGACATGGTACCACTATTTATATGAAAAACAATTTGAGCTATTTTCAGACTCCAACAGTTTGAAGTACATCTTCACATAGCGGGACCTTAACATGGGGTTGATGGAGTATTTAGAGGATCATAACTTCACTTCGTAGCATCTTGGTAAGGCGAATGTGGTGACTGTTGCACTCAACTGGAAGTCACATAGAGTTTGACTTGTATAGCCACCTGAGAATGACAAATGTTGGAGATTGTAGGGCAGTACGTGCTACACTATAGGGATTAGGCCCAGGGTAGTTTGGTGGTTGCGCCTCCCTCACTGAGCAAGGTGATCGAGTCCAGGGGTAGGACACAAAGATATTTTCCATTAGTAAACGGCTGTAGTCGAGCACAAGTAATAAGGGTTAGGCCATTCATACTGATGGTAATCTTTGGTACAGATCTAAGAGAGGAAATCCTCAAAAAGTTTCATTCCTTCTTGTTTTGTTATGCGTCCCGGTGGCACAAAGATGTACCATGATCTTTGCTGCCAGTATTGTTGGAGTGGGATGAGGAGATATATAGGAGACTTTTTCAGTAGATGTCTAACGTATCAATAGGTTAAGGCTGAGCACTAGAGACTAGTAGGGTTGCTCCTACCTTTGGAGGTGGCGGAGTGGATGTGGGAGCAAGTCATTATGGATTTTGTGACCCACCTACAACGGACTTCGAGTGGACACAATGTAGTATGGATGATAGTGAACTGAATTAACAAGTTGGCACACCTTTTGGCTATGTGAATAACCTTCACACTTGAGGAATTCTACAGATTCTATCTGCAGGAGATAGTTTGGTTACATAGGGTATCCATATCTATAGTATTAGATTGGGATGCTAGGTTTGCAACTCATTTCTAGGTGAGTTTCTAGCGAGGTATTGGGGCACAATTGATAATGAGTACAACTTTTTATCTTCAGAAGTATGGTCAATCAAAGAGGACCATCCAGACTTTAGAGGAAAAGCTTAGAGCATGTGTCCTATAACTCAAGGGTAGTTAGGAGGATAACGTACCCTTGGTGGAGTTTTCCTATAACAATAGCTATCAGTCAAATATTCAGATGGCACCCTATGAGGCACTTTATGGGAGGTCATGTCATTCCCTAGTATGTTAGATAGAGGTTAGAGACGTGTCTCGGTGTTTGAATGATTCATAAGAAGTGAGGGACTAATTTGGTTGTGTTGGACAAAAGCATACCCCTTGGCAAGTATATGGTGTATCAAGAGCCCATAACCACATCCGCACTCAACCTATTCAAACCAAACACTTTACAAGGAAGAATGAAAAGGAGTCAATTTCACATACCCAAAAGGAAATTCCTCTTGGATTAGCCAACTAAAATTTTAGCTACTCATAATAAAGGCAATAACTAACATAAAGTAAAGACACATAGTAGTAAAATGAAGCATCAAACTTGCATTGATGCAAGAATAGGTTTAAACTACAAGAGCAAAGTCATTCATACCCAAAATACAAAGCTTGATGATAAAATACCCAATTTTAGAAATGGAAATACAAGAACAAGTAACTAAGCTTGATTACAACTTGAATTTAAGAGTTTAGAGTGAAAGAGGGAAAGATTACAAGTAAAATAAAGCTTACTACAATGAAAATGGTGAAGGAAATGTAAAAACCCAACTTTCTTTGTCTAAAACTTCACCTTCAACCTCTGAGTTTCTCCATCCCCTTTCCCTTAGCATGTGTGAACTGAGTTGGAATAATTGGATAGAGGTTGGAAACTTCCACAAGCAAGTTTAGTCCAATCATGGTCTTCTCCTAATTCACCAACCACCTCTCTCCTCTCTCTTGCTTCTCCCCTCTCTCTCACTTCAAATCTAACTTTAGGGGTTAGGAGAGCATCATGGGGTGTCAAACATGTCCAGGTATGGCTTAGAGGACAAGAGGTGGGCCCTTGGAGTAGGTGGAGTCGTGTGAGTAGGTGCCTGACAAAACTAGGCAAAACCTACTGGTAGAACGTAAGAAAACCTACCGGTAAGTTTCTTCTAGTAAGATTTTCTATCGGTAGGTTTTTGCATGGTTGATGTAGAAGAATTCCAGTAGCATTTTCTACAGGTAGGTTTTGACTGACTTCTACCGATAGGTTTTGGTTAACTTCTACCAATAAGTTTTGTCCTATTTTGGGATTTCCTTGGTTCCTTGAGGTCCTAAGCCATCCGTTAAACAATTCCTTCTTGCCCATTGCCTTTGAGCACTTGATGGGATGCTTTATAAATGAACTTACCTACTATTTACCTACAATCACACAAATATCCATTAATTATGGATTGGGAATCATTTCCCCCAATTTTCACCACAAAACAAGTAATTTAGGTGCAAAAGAGATACATGGTATGCAATATTCTATACTCATCACAACCCCAACTTGAGTTTTACTAGTCCCTATCAAACTATATTTTCAAACTACTACTACATAAAAACAACAATTCCATTCATGCTAAACAGTTAACCAATCAACAAAATTCTCAAATCAAAATGTAATTATGGGAATGAACTTGGGGCAAAATGAAACAAATAAAATGTGGTTTTTTAATTCATAAATTCATGAGGTTCAGTACAAAGATCTTGAAACAAAAATTGCATGTGATCCTATAGATTATTCTGTTAGGCCGACTACCACTAAACCACTATGTACAATCTACCAAAAACTACAAAACAAGAGTGATCTCTCACTATCTCTACTTCTCTACATCATCACCTGACTCGTTACCATCCCCCTCATTATTGTCAGTCTCCTCATCCTCATCAGTCTCCTCATCATCGAAGTCCTCCACCTCTAAGATAGTAGAGCCCATGTGGGCATAAGTGTATGGCCCAGAGGTGGAAGGTTGTGGCACTTCGGGCAGAGGTTCTCCTAGGAAAGTCCTCTCAAATATCCTAGTAACCATCAGTGTCAACAACTGCATAGTCCCATTGAAGTCATCAAGCCTCCCATCAATCACATTAAGTCATTCAGGGACTGTGCGGGGTGGGGTAGTAGTGGATGGCTCGAAAGTGGAATGTCTCGCTGTTCGGGGTAGGGCAGCTGGGCTCTTACTGGCCTAGCTTTCTCTTTCTTCTAGGCCAACCCTCCTGTCATGGCCGACCTCTTTATACTGCTAGACTTGCCTATTGCTTTAAACTCTGGTGGGAAGGTCACATCAATGGGGCTGCCCTTTACTTTGTTGTGGCGGCATATCTTCGTGACATGGTTGGAGTGAATGAGATTCGCCTTTGGCTTACTAGCTTAGGCATACTCCTTCATCACCTCTCAAATCATGAAGGGTATATCCATCTACCTGCCCATCATGAAAGCATGGAGAAAGGCTAGCTTCTCCTCCCTTGTAGTCTTCTCTACACCCCGAGGTAGCAAATAATAATAAAGTACCTTGTTCATTACCTCGTAAGAGTGCTTGAGTGGCCCAACTTGGATTTTTCCCTTAAACTACGCCAGGTCCTCATACATCAAGCTTTCATAATCATGAAGAGATCTTCTCCCTTGGGTGTTATGAGGATTGACTATGGTGTTGGAAGGAGGTCGCTAGTAATGCAATGCATCCGCTATGACTCCCGAGGTGATCTTCATCACCTTCCCTCTCACATTGGTTTTCAACAAAAATATATCCTCATCCACCACCCCTACCTTTTGATAGAACTCCCTACACATGGGAAGCACAAACCCCCCCACCAGCTCGAACTAGACATCGATGCCATGTCCCTCTACCACTCATACCTTTTCATCTTTTGGCCCGAGGGTGGGCCTATCTATATGCCGCTCACACATCACATTTTTCCCTTTTATGCTCTTCCTACAACCATCATTTTTTTTTTCATTGTTCCCCACCACTAGGCCTTGCCACCATAGTCCTCTTACGTGATCCTATTCCCACGGGTGGTGGAGAACTTGGCCCAGTTTGCTTGGTTAGTGCCATAACAATCAAAAATGCCCCTAGGGCAACAAAAGGCAACAACGAACTCCACAATTCATCAAAAATATCAAATGAAGTGCAAGAAGACTTACCCAAACAAGCCAGTCCTTCAAATTCCAAGCCTTGGGTGGGAATTGAGGTCTTTGATGGATTTGGGAAGCTTTGTGGATGAAAGGAGGGTTTTTTGTGGGAAAAAATCAAGGAATTGAGAAGTAATCATTGTGAGTCACAAATTTGGGAAAGATAATTGGGTGATTTGATGAGTGCCCTGAAGTTCTTTGATTATTTGGAAGGTTTTGAGGGAGAGGATAAGGGTTTTAAGGATAAAATGAGTGAAGAATGTAAATGGTTTCGTCGAAATTTCTGATTTAAAACACTCGTTTTTAAATTATGGTCAAAATCTACTAGTAGAACGTCAAAAACCTATTGATAGGATAGTGCACTAGAAAATTTCTACTGGTAGGTTTTTGCAAACTTCTATCGGTAGGTTTCAACTTTGTTCAAAAAAATTTCTATGCTCTCTTCCTTACCTCCACTCAAAGTTTATCCAACTCCCACACATTCTAATAACCTATTTGCTTGGTTGTCTCCCGTTGTATTCCCTAATCTCCGGACATCATCCCTCATGTGTATGGCTTATAGGAATGGGAGAGTGTCACTCTCTCTCAGAATGATGCAAGAAACGGAGAAATGGAATAACAGTGGAATGAAATGTGTGTGTGTGTGTGAACAAAAAATGCTCCCCAAGTGCAGAGGGACTTTTGCGTATCATGTTTTACTTGAAAATTGTATTCCAAGGTCGTCTCATTAGGGAAGGAGGTGAATCTTATTAAAGGTGATTTTGGTAAAAAGGGTAAAGTGTAAAAATATTTTGTTGTTTCATTTTGATTTGTGATTGTATCTTGATGGAATTGAAATGGAACAAGTGTTGGCTAATCCGAAGTGGGAATGCCAACTCAACTCGAGACCTTCCTCCAATGGTGCCTAAATGTTCGATTAATTTATATGAAGCACAAGACTAGGATGGAGGTGAAGATTCAAGCATACCCCGTGACAATGCCTACGGTGTATCAAGAACTCAGAACCATGTCCAAACTCAACCTATTCAAACTGAACCAAGATACACTACGAGGAGGAAAGAACATGAGTTGAAATGGCATACCCAATTGGAGGTCTCCCTTAGATTAACCAACTTAAGACCTTAGCTACTCATACTTAAAGCAAAGACAATAATGCAATTGCAAGACACTATAAAGGAATGCAGATTGACGATAAGTTAACACAAGAAAATATAAACTATAGGAAAATGGATTTAATACCCATCTTAAAGCTTGAAAATGAAGAACTTGAATGCATTAATGGTGAAATCCAAAATAAGAGACTAAACTTGAAATGTGCTTGAAATAAATGACATTGAAAGTAATAAATGAAGCTTTCAATATCCTTGCAACATATTACAAGTGAAATGGATGGAAGAAATGTAAAAATCTCAAGATTTCTCTCCTTAACTATGTCTTCTACCTAAAGCTTCTTTCTCTATATATTAGAATGTGTATCAATAATGCTGAATTCAAGCCATCAAAAATGTCCATGGAGCCTCTCCTAGATTGTGTGATGTGATCCCAATCAAAAGGGGGCATAAAGGGATGGGTTGAGCAAGCTAGAATAGGCCTAGCTTGCACACCTAGCTTCTTTTCTCTCCTTTCTCCTCATCAATGTCCAAACCTCCAAAAGTCCAAGCTAGGATGAGGATGGGGGTGCCTTGTGTGTAAGAAGTGGCAAGGAAGAATGGGAGACCCAATGGTGGGACCCCCAAAGTTATAGAGCTTGAGATGTAGAATATGTCATGTGTCAGTAAACCTATCGGTAGGTTTCACACCAGTGAGCAAAACCTATCAGAAGATTTGCAGTAGATGCAGGTCTAGTAGCTTAAACCTACCAGTAGGGCCTACCGGTAGGTTTTTCCTTGTTTTGCAAAATTCTTGGTTCCTCCACCTTTCAAGCAAACTTCATGCCCCCACCTCATCTCCAATCAACTCAAGCATTATAATAGGGCCTAACAAGCACCATTTGAACCCCTTTTCCTGTAAACATAACGAAACTCCATGAAAAGCTCAAACTTTGCAAATTTGCTCCTTTTAACTATAAAAGGAAGTGTAAAAGGGATGTACAAATACATAAAAAATGCAATGATTTGTGCTAATCACACCCCTGACTTGAGTTTTGTGAGTCCCTCGCAAAATTTATTTTCAAACCAAAAAAAACAAGTATGAAATTGCAACAATCCATTTTCACTCGATATTCATCAAACACACAAAATACAAAAATCATAATGCAATTAACAAAATTAACTTGGACAAGATGGAACAAAAACTGTGGTATTTCATTAATGTCTTTCAAAAGTTGGGTTAAACGTTGACATCTATCACATTCTTTACAAAATGACATATAGTCCTTTATTAAAGAGGGCCAATAAAAACCTAACTTTAGAACTTTTGCTGAAGTTTTCTTCATAGATAAATGGCCACTGCATGCCTCTATCTAACAGAATGCTGGACTTCCCGCTGTTCATTTTCTGGTATGCATCTCTGCATATCTTTGTCACGGTAGTACTTCAACATGTATGGGTTATCAAAGTAGAAGTATTTCACATCCTCCATAAACCTTCTTCGATCCTCTGGGTTCCATTGAAGTGGTATTTGTCTTGTTGCAAGATAATTACATATGTCAACATACCAAGGACAAACATAATGAATTGAAAGTAAATGTTTATTAGGGAATGAATCGGGGATAGGAATGTGCTCATCGGCCTCTTGCACCACTAGTTGGTATAAATGATCCGCCACCACGGTCTCCACTCCCTTCTTATCTTTGATTGTCAGATTGAACTTTTGGAGTAGGAAGATCCACCTAACGAGTCTCGATTTGGCATCCTGCTTAGACAACAAATACTTCAGCAGAGTGATCAATATAGACTACTATCGGTGAACCAACAATGTAAGAACATAATTTATTCAATGCAAATACTATTGTTAACAATTCCTTTTCAGTGGTGGTATAATTCATTTGTGTCTCATTAAGGGTTTTGCCAGTATAGTATATTACATATGATCTCTTATCCTCCCTTTGACTGAGCACTGCACCGACTGCATAATCACTCACGTAGCACATAATTTCCAAAGGTAAATCCCACTTGGGTGGTCACATAATTGGAGGTGTAGTAAGCATGCTTTTGAGTTTTGAAAAATATGCCTCACAATTATCTGACTACTCAAATGGGACATCCTTGGATAGTAAATTGGTCAAAGGTCGAGCCAATGCACTAAAGTCTTCAATGAAATGACGATAAAAGCCGGCCTGGCCAAAAAACGACCTGGTATCCTTTATGACCTTCGGTGTAGGACGGTTGAAAATGGCCTCAACCTTTCATTTGTCCACTTCGATCCCCTTCGCTGAGGCGATATGCCCAAGCACAATTCCTTGTGTCACACATGAAGTGACACTTCTCCTATTTCAAGACTAAGTTTTTCTCGTCACATCTCTCGAGAAGACTCTCTGAATTCTCCAAGCATCCACCGAAGGAATCCCCAAATATCGATAATTCATCCATAAACACCTTCACCATCTTCTCCACCATGTCACTAAAGATCCCCATCATGTAACGTTGAAAGATCCCCGCGGCATTACACAACGTGAAGGGCATATATCGGTAGACGAATGTACCATAGGGGCAAGTGAAAATGGTCTTCTCTTGATCTTTCAATGTGATCTCAAATTGATTGTAGCTAGAGTATCCATCCAAAAGGTAATAGAATAGATGCCCCGCTACTCGTTCTAACACTTGGTCGAGGAATGACAACGAAAAGTGGTCTTTTCATATCCATAAGTTGAGCTTTCGGTAATCAATGCACATTCTCTATCCAGTTATCACCCATGTTGGAATAAGTTCATTATCCTCAATTTCCACCACGGTGACTCCCGAATTCTTGGGTACTACTTGCATGGGGCTAACCCACTTACTATCAGCAATCAGAAAAATGATGCCCACATCAAGTAGTTTTAGCACCTCATCCCTCACCACATCCTTCATAATTTGATTCAAGTTTCTTTGTGGTTGTCGAGACGGCTTGAAATCATCCTCAAGGTAAATGCAATGTGTACAAATGAGGGGGCTTATGCCCTTGATGTTGGAAATTGTCCAACCAATCGCCCTTTATGCCTCCTCAACACTTCCAAGAGTTCTTATTCTTGCTTTGTCTCTAAGGTTGAGCTTATCACTACCAAAAGGTCTTGTCCTCCCTACAGTATGCATACTTCAAATGGAATGGTAGTGGCTTCAATTCCAAGATGGGTTTTTTTTCATTTGATGGAAAAATCTTCATGTCTTGGTGCGGAAGCTTCTCAAATGTAGGAGTCCAGTTTTCTACCCCTTTCAAACTTTCAAATTCTTCTTGCCCTTTAAACTTCCACATCAACAATATCCTCCTCATCTAACTTGAAGGTGCTCATTAATTCCAAGTGCTCCTCTATTAAGGTGTCAATCCTACTGACTTCTTGCACCTCCTCGTCATTCCCCGATTGTTTGTTTGAATTGAAAACATTGAAGTCCATAGTCATGCTCCCAAAAGCAAGCTTCATAAGACCATTCCTGTAATTAATAATAGCATTAGAGGTAGCAAGGAATGGTCTACCTAATATAATAGGTATTTGGGAACCAGGGTTAGCAATAGGGTGAGTCTCAACAAAATGAAATCAACAGGAAAATATAAATTATCCACTTGAACTAGAACATCCTCAACCATGGTGTTTGAATGCTCCGATCTGCCAACTGAAGAGTGATTGAAGTTGGCTTAAACTCTTTAAGTTGGAATTACTTGTACACCGAGTAGGGTAAGAGGTTCACACTAGCTCCCAAATCAAGGAATGCATGCTCCACCCGGCAATTCCTAATTGTTATGGCAATGGTAGGGCAATCGGGGTCTTTAAAATTTGGAGGGGTGTTTGTCCTCAAATTTAAGCTCACTTGCTTGGTGAGGAATTTCCTCTCATGGACACTAAGTTTTCTCTTTACTGTGCACAAGTCTTTCAAGATCTTTACATTGGATAGAATTTTTTTTATCACGTCAAGGAGCGGAATGTTGATTTTCACCTGCTTGAACATCTCAATGATATCATAATAATTAACAAACTTGACGGATGGCTTCAAACATTTAGGAAAAGGAGTAGAGATAGGGGAAACAAGTACATTATCATCAACCAATTTATCTTTCTCGCTCACTTCATCACTCACCTCTCCCCACTCGATGTCACCCTTGGTCTCTTTTTCTTTGGCAATGTGGCCTTGGAAAAGACCTTTGGCACAACGGTCTTATCAATTCGAAGGGTTGTCACTACCTTGAGTTGCTCACAAATCTCTTTGGTCGGTTCAAACAACTCAATCACATGTTGGCCCCTAGGGTTCTCTTAGTGTTGAGCGGGGAATTTCCCCTTCTTTTGTTGTGATAACCCTATGTGATTAGTAATTTTTGTAGGTTGAGCCGAAATGTTGTTGTTAAAAGTAGTTTGGCTTTGGATGAAGTTGTAAACCACATCCTCCAAGTTCCTCTTCTGGGGAGATTGGTAGGTGGGAAGATTGGATGGTCGTTGATGTGAAAAGCTTTGGGGAGGTGGACTTTGGGAGAAATTTATGGGGGTGGATTTGATGAATACCTTTGCAGATTGGGAGCTAGACGCTTGACCTTGGCCTTGGTATTAACTTTGGTAATGACTTTTCTTAGGAGGCATGGGAGGTTTATAAGTGTTAGACCCATGAGGAGTAGGATTCTCATTTCTCGAACTAAAGTTTGGTGATTGCTCTAACCCGAATTATAGGTATTCGAATTCAGAGAGAATGATTGCCTTGAATGATCAAAGGCATTAACTTGCTCATGGTACACTTCCTTAAGCACCAGAATGTTGGGGCACTCCGATATGGAATGCTCCATATTCTCACAAATTCAGCAACACTCCACGGTCTTTGAAACATTGGACACCACGTGTCTTCTATTGACCTCAAGACTCTCAAATTTGCTAGAAAACTTTGCAATTTTAGAAAGCAAGTGTTCCTTGTCTCTCAAATCATACATCACTCCCCCATGTGCTTGATTACTACCTTGAGGAGAAGACCTTGATACATCGGTGGGATCTGTAATGTCCCATGATTGTGCATTCTATGCCAATGTATCAAAGTATTCTAAGGCCTCATCGGGATCTTTGTTCAAAAACTCTCCATTACACATCATATCAATGAACTGTCGATGGCCCAATGTGATTCCTTCATAAAAGAAACTCACCAACTGTCATGGTTCAAAGCCATGATGTGGAATGGATTGTAGCAATTCCTTGTAACGATTCCCAACATTGGTGGAACTGCTCATTAGAGTTCTTTAAAAAAATTTAAATTTGCTTTTTTAGAGTAGTTGTTTTAGGCACTGAAAAATATTTATTTAAAAAATCGGAGAGCATTTGAGACCAAGATGTTATGGATCAAGGCTTCAAGGAATTAAGCCACATTTTTGCCTTATCTTTCAAGGAGAAGGGAACAATGTCATCCTAGCTATGTCTTCCGTTCCATGATTGGTGAGGAAGGTTGTAACTATTTCCTCGAACTCCTTTATGTGCAAATAAGGGTTCTCCCTTTCAATTTCATGGAACGTGGGAAATAGTTGCAACATCCATGGCTTAACTAGGAAGAGATGAGCTTGGACCGGTGAGAGGATGCACGAGGGTGTGCTGCTTCTTGTAGGTTGAAGGTAATCCCTCATTGACCTCACCGGAGGCTCAATTTGTATGTTGTTTCCTTCATTCACAAGAGGGGGGAATTGCATTCCTGGATTTGGCATTCTAGGTTCTTGTACTTGCCCACCCCTTTGCATGTTTGGATTGGCACTTACATTCTCAAAATTAACACCCGTATCCTCGGATGGGCCTCGGACAATGTTCAGGTTGGGGCCTAAAGGTAGTCTAACTAATCGGTTTTGTTCGTCCAGTCGCTATATGCAACAAACTATTTATAACTGAAAATATAAATAACAAAATATGTACAAGAATCAACGTACCTCAGTCCATGATGAAAATCACGGGACTTACCTCCGTTTTCTGAAAATCACCTTCTTAATTCAACACTTTGCCTTCCCCGGCAACGGCACAAAAAATGGTTGGTTGTTTTTCGTCGTATTCTCTAATCTCTGGACATCATCCCTCAATGTGTGTATGGCTTATAGGAATGGGAGAGTGACACTCTTCATTAGAATGATGCAAGAAATGAAAAAATGGAATAATGGTGGAATGAAATATGTGTGTGTGAACAAAAATGCCCCCCAAGTGCAGAGATACTTTTGCATGTCGTGTTTTACTTTGAAATTGTATTCCAAGGTTGTCTGCTCAGAGAAGGAGGTGAATCGTATTGAAGGTGATTTTGGTAAAAAGGGAAAAGTGTGAAAATCTTTTGTTGTTTTAGTTTGGTTTGTGATTGTATATTCATGGAATTGAAATGAGACAAGTGTTGGCTAATCTGAAGGGGTCATTCCCATGGGAATGCCAACTAAACTCGAGACCTTTCTCCAAAGGTGCCTAGATGTTCAATTTATTCGTAGGAAGCACAGGACTCAAGCATACCCCGTGACAATGCCTACAGTGTATCAAGAACTCATAACCATATGCCACTCAACCTAGTCAAACCGAACCAACATACACTACGAGGTGGAAAGAACATGAGTTGAAATGACATACCCAAGAGGAGGTTTCCCTTGGATTAACCAACTTAAGAACTTAGCTACTCATACTTAAAGCAAAGACAATAACGTAATGGAAATACATTGTAAATGAATGAAGATTGGAGCTAAGTTAATGCAAGAAAACATAAACTATAGAAAAGTGAATTTAATACCCATCTTAAAGCTCAAAATGAAGAACTTGAATGCGTTAATGGTGAAATCCAAAATGACAGACTAAACTTGAAATGTGCTTGAAATGAATGACATTAAAAGTAATAAATGAAGCTTACAAGATCCTTACAAGAGATTACAAGTGAAATGGATGGAAGAAATGTAAAAATCTCAAGCTTTCTTTCTCTGACTATGTCTTCTACCTACAGCTTCTCTCTCCCTCTATATTACACTATGTATTAATAATGCTGAATTCAAGCCTTTAAAAATGTCCATGGAGCCTCTCCTAGCCTGCGTGATGTGATCCCAATAAAAAGGGGGCTAAAATGGATGTGTTAAGCAGGCTAGCATAGGCCTAGCATGCACACCCAGCTTCTTCTCTCTCCTCATTAATGTCCAAACCTCCAAAATTCCAAGCTAAGATGAGGAAGGGGTGCCTTGTGTGTAAGGAGTGTCAACAAATGTAACACCCCTAGAACCGGGGGTCCCTTTGACCACCCGTCAAACAGGAGAAATGCCCGTGATTGTCGCATGATCCGACACCACGTCAATAGTTTCCCATTTACCGGGATTTTAAACTCACACGTGAAACCCGTGCACCTTTATCATTGTGTCTAACCGTGGTCCAACATACCACATTCTATTCTCCATTATAGTCCATTTACATCATAGGAACTAAAGGATGCATGGCCCAAGGCCTGGAGAACGATTAAAAAAAAATTTCAACATCTGCCAAACTGTGCCGGTTTGCGTATCGGTAGGGGTTGCTCATTGGACCTCACCATACCGGTATGCATACTAGTACGGTTTGCCTTCTAGACCTCGTCGTACCGGTACGCTATGCCCATTTTTTCCTGTTTCACTTGTTTTACATTTCGAATCAAATTTTAATCATTTCAACATCATCTCAAACATACATAATGATGTTATTCACATAAAAATTGATATCTACAAGTTCTATTACAAGCCATTTACATGGTTACATGTCAAAATGGAATTAAACCTAAGTTTTACACAAAACTTATTTTCAAAAGCCACAAACTGGCTTTTCTTCACTCTCGAGGCCCCAAATGTGTGTCATCCACTAGAATAAGCCCCGCACCTGAAATGTGTTCCCGTATAGGGTCAGCCAAGCCCAGTAGAGAATTTCCTACAAGGGCTACTCCCCACCTGAGTGCATATGAATGTATACATGCAATAATACACAACCAATATCCATTCCACTGCAAGAATATGTAATTTATGTTGGAATCTATCGTGTCATGCCAAGAAATGAGATGAGACTCACTCATGCACTTTACCCCGAGTCTTCACCGACTCCCACAAGACAATGCAGTGCCAAACTGTGACGCCCCTACAATCGGGGGGTCATGATTTAAACCATCATCTATGTTACACATTAAATGACATTTTCAAAAACAGGGTCTTTCTTGGGGTGGGTATTCATGGACTTACACCAATGGCACCCAGCCGACACGGAATTCATGGACTACCACCAATGGTTCCGCGTATACCGACACACTTTATGGGCTCTTATACCAACGGAGTGCAAATCCAATCATCGGACCTTTCACCCGAGGGATATTCTAGCCCTTCTTGCTAACCCCAACCCAATTTTCCATAAAATTGTGCGACTAAGTCGAATCTTCTATCAAACATTACCAAGTCCACTCGTCACAAACCAAATGAGGTGAAGACGACAACCGTGCACAAACACCCTCAATATGCGATGTCTCCGTGCAAATGCAATGTAATGAACCATTGCTCATCAATGTCATGTCCCACATGTAATGAATGTCATATAGACAACTTAAACCACACATTTTACATATCTCGTGGCAATTTTTGTCTTATATACATAATCACCAATTTCATCACAAGTCAATATAGCAAAGAGCATATATTAACATTTGATATTCAACCACAATTTACAACAAGCATGTTATACATAACTTATGCCAATAACACATTCAATTCTCAAGACATAAATTAAACACATAACATGCCCACCAATGGCAATTTCCAAGAAATCACCCAATAATTTCTATACATCAACCCGAGCTAGGAATTGATTTTAAGCCATTTCAATACTCATTTTCATAACCATGGTCAAATGACCTATGTTATTCAATACCTTTACCCATTCCATAATACACCCTAGGTAAGAAATCAACCAAAGTAGGAGAAACCCTACCTCTTGGAGCATAAATAGAATGTAGAAAGCCTCCTAGAACACCACCACAACTCCAAGGCTTTGATTTCCCAAAATCCTCTTCTTGGATCTTCGGTGAAATCCCTCGTTCTTGGTACGTAGATGTAGCCCTCGTCACGTAGACCAACTTTAGTTCTTGGTCCAAGCAATTCCTACCGACGGAGCTTCTTGGATCGAAGGAGAAAGGTAGAAATTCTAGGTTTTCTCTCTTTCCTCTCTTCTCCTCTTCAACGTTGGAACTCAACTGACTTAGGGGTGTGAAAATATCTGATTTTTCAGATATTAGCCCCTATTTATACTTTTTAATTGTGCAGTCCACATTGCCCTGCACGTTTACTACTTCCGGGTCCGTTTTTAAGCCGAAACAACTTAATTAAATTTCGGTTTCACTTCAAATTAATTTTATTTGAACTTTTACTCAATTATAAGGAAATTTTATAATTTTCATTTTTTAGAGACGTTTAAAAGTTCATTCATCATCCCGTTGTCTCGTAAAATGTGTAAATTCTAAGTATCTCAGAACTCGACGAAAATTGACAGGGCAACTCGATTCTACAATACGAATCCAGCGGTGAAGTCCGTTGCTCCATCCGAGCTCTATAGAAATATGTATTTCAAACCCGCATAATAGTGGTAAATTATCATTTTGCCCTTTTTCGAAAAAAGTTCAAAATTTCCCGAGTTTTACATTCCATCATGCTTAAAAGAATTTCGTCCCCAGAATTCACACACATATGCATATACAATCGCATGCATATGCAACGGTCATATAACACTAATGACTATAACAGTGTATCTCCATCCTCAAATAAGAAAAGATAATTGGTACGGATAGTGTCCTCGTGCTCCTATGTCGCCTCCTCCACTCCTCGGTGTTGTCATAGTACCTTCACTAGCCTCACGGTCTTGCCTCGCAAAAATCTGTTCCAAGCTATCCATGGTACGCACTAGTCCCTCCTTGAAGGTCCCAATAACATCAACAACAACAACCACCTCACCCCAATCCACCACATGAGTTAGATTCGGGGTGTATTTTTGGAGCATAGAGACATGGAATACTGCATGAACACCCGATAGATTTGGCGGTAATGCCAACCGGTAAGCCACTATACCAACCCTCTTGAGTACCTCGAAGGGCCGGATATACCTCGGCGACAGTTTTCCCCGCTTATCAAACTTGACCACTCGTCTTTTAGGCATCACCTTTAAGAAGACATGATCTCCAACCTTAAATTCTAGAGGTCGTCGTTGACTGTCGGCGTAGTTCTTCTGTCAGCTCTAAGGTGTGAAAAGATGCTTCTATATCAAGTCCATCTTCTCCGAGGTGACCCTTATCAACTCCGGACTCGTAGAAGATCTCTCTCCTACTTTCGTCCAACACACCAGAAAATGACATGGTCTCCCATATAATGCCTCACAGGGTGTCATTTGTATCCTTGCCTAATAACTATTGTTGTAGGCGAACTCTACCAAGGGTAAATGATCTTCCTAACTACTCTTGAGATCTAGAACACATGCCCGTAGCATGTCCTCCAATATCTGGATGGTCCTCTCTGACTGACTGTCCGTCTAGAGATGAAAAGCGATACTCATCATTAACTGTATCCCCATGGCTTGCTGGAAACTCTCCCAAAAATGAGCCGTAAATCGGGGATCCCGATCCGATACTATAGATATGGGTACCCCATGCAACCGGACAATCTCCCACATCTACAATCTGCAAAATTCCTCCAGTCTGATGGTCATTCGCATAGCCAAAAAGTGCACCAACTTCGTAAGCCGGTTCACTATCACCCACACCGCGTCATGTCCTTGCGATGTCTGTGGCAAGTGAGTCATAAAATCCATCGTGACATGCTCCCACTTCCACTCAGCTACCTCCAAAGGTTGAAGTAATCCCGCTGGCCTCTGGTGTTCAGTCTTTACTTACTGACATGTGACACATTGGCTGATGAAATCCCCAACATCTTTCGTTATCCCGTTCCAATAATACTGGCGACGAAGATTATGGTACATCTTCGTGCCACCTGGATGCACAGCAAAACGGGAGCAGTGGAACTGTTTGAGAATCTCCTCCCTTAGCTCCGCAAATTGCGAAACCACAAGCTTTCCCTTAAACTGAAGACTACCATCTGAGTGAATGGTCCAGCCCTCGTCACCCGTACCTGGTTGTACCCAGTCCCTGACGGATGATAACTTTGTATCCAGCCCCTAGGACTTAATCACCCTGCTCAGTAGGGAAGGTGTAGCCACTAAACTCCCTAAAATACCCTTAGTTTGACCCATGTATCGTAGCCCAAACTGTCCCACAGTCTCGAGCATCTACCACTCCCTGGAAGCCACACTAGCCAAGACTTCCCATGACTTCCGACTGAGTGCATCAGCCACCACGTTTGCCCTATCGGGATAGTAATCCACAGTGAAGTCATAGTCCTCTAGGTACTCCATCCACCTGCGTTGCCTCATGTTGAGGTCCCGCTGTGTGAAGATGTACTTCAAACTCTTATGATTCAAAAACACCTCAAACTGTTCACCATATAGATAGTGGCACCAAGCTTCAAGGCAAAGACAATGGCCGCCAACTCCGTGTCGTCCATAGAGTAATTCTGCTCGTGGTTCTTTAACTGTCGAGAACCATAGGCCACCACCCTCCCAGACTGCATTAAAAACACACCCAAGTCCATCCTTCGAAGCATCACAATACACTGTGTACCTCTGCCCCCTTTCCGGAACTATGAAAATAGGAGCTGAAGTAAGCCTCTTCTTCAACTCCTGGAATGCCTTCTCACATGAGTCATTCCACTCAAACTTGACCTCCTATTGGGTCAATCTCGTCATCGGTGGAGCTAATTAGGAGAAGTCCTCGATGAACCTCTGGTAATACCCTACTAATCCCAAGAAACTACGGATCTCGAAGACTGACTTTTGTCTCTCCCAATTCATAACCGCCTTAACCTTATCCGGGTCCACGAATATACCCAAAGCTGACACAATATGTCCCAAAAATTTCACCTCTGTAAGCCAAAATTCACACTTGCTAAACTTGGCATACAACTGATGGTCCCTCAAAGCCTGGAGAACAATCCTCAAGTGACCCTCATGCTCCTCCTTAGACCTGTAGTGAATCAAGATGTTGTCAACGAAGACCACGTCGAATTGATCAAGATAGGGTTAGAACACTCTTTGCATGAGATCCATGAATGCCGCTAGAGCATTAGTCAATCCGAATGGCATCATTGTGAACTCAAAATGTTCATACCATGTTTTGAACGTCGTCTTAGGGATATCCTCCTCCCTAACCCTCAACTGATGGTAACCAGTACGGAGATCTATCTTGGAGTAGACCCGTGCCCCTCTCAGTTGATCAAACAAGTCATCAATCCTTAACAAAGGGTACCTATTCTTGATAGTGACCCTGTTTAACTGCTGATAGTCTATACATAATCGAAGGGTCTTGTCCTTCTTCTTGGGAAACAACACCGGAGCGCCCCAAGGTGAAGTGCTCGGTCTAATGAAGCCCCTGTCCAATAATTCTTGCAATTGGACCTTGAGTTCTTGCAACTTAGCTAGTGCCATCCTATGCGGAGTCATAGAAATAGGCAAAGTACCAAGGTGCAACTCAATGATAAAGTCTACATCCCTATGTAGAGGTAATCCCGATAGTTCATCTGAAAAAATTTCCTCATATTCACAAACTACCCAAGGGAGACCCAATTCTTGCCTCGCCTCGTCCTCTAGGGTAAGGCTAGCTAGCCAACCCATCAACTGTCTCTGCCAACGGGAATCATACACGGCTTGGGGTAAAGCATCACACTTTTTCCCCTAGAACTTGAAACAAACACCATTAGGCATAGAAGCAGTGACCCTCTTCCGATCATAATCAATGAAGACCTGATGTGCAACCAACTAATTCATCCTGAGGATGACATCAAACTCTGACATGTCCATGACCCTAAGGTCCTTGGTGAGTAGAATCCCCAAGATCTCTAGCTCACAACCGTAACATATCTGATCAACTCTCACCCTAACTCCTAGGCGAGAACTCACATGCAATGACTCTTCCAACGTCTCAACATCTAAGCCCAAGTCTTTCACATAAAATGCAGCAATAAATGAATGCGATGCACCAGAATCAAATAACACTCTAGCCCATAAGCAAAAGAGTAGAAATGTACTCTGTATCACCGACTGATCTATCGGCTCAATCTGTGGCATCATGGTATAGACACGCCCCTGGGTCCTTGAAGTCCTGGCCTATGAGCTCTGGCCTCGGCCTCGACCCATGCCCTAACTCATCTGCCCTACTTGTGTAGTCCCTACAGTAAAGTAGTAGGGGCCTGAGTAGCACCCTGGAACTGATACTGGCTCTCTTGGCCCATGGTAGGGTAATGAGGAGCATAGTGTGTCTGTGGCTGTCCCACTGAAGTCTATGACTGAAATGACCCATAACTCTGGGATCCCTGCCACTGGGGCCAATCTCGCTTCATATGTCCTGGCTAGTGGCAATAGAAACATGTCCTCTACCCTACCTAATATATAGTCTGCTGATTTCTCCTGCCATGGGAAGATTGACCTTGGCCTTGGCCTTGATAACCACGGTCCTGCCCCTGTGGTCCCTAGGGAGTATAGGTCCTCTGTCTCTTTCCTGAGTTAGAAGAAGAGGACTGACTCTCCTTCTTCTTATCTTTTACACCCAGCTCCCGGATGTTCCGCGTATCCTCTACCTCTTTCTCAATGGTCATAGCAGTCGCGACCATCGAGTCCAAGTCTTGTAGAAGAAGACCCACAATTTTACCCCGGATGGACAACTTCAGACCATCCTCAAATTTCCTCACCTTGGCCATGTTAGTGGCTATATAGTCATCGGTGAAACAAGCTAATTCCATGAACTTAGCCATGTATTCCATCACCGTCATCGTCCCTTGTCGCAAGTCTAAGAACTCCCGGGCCTTTGCATGTGTAGTAGTAGCTGCGAAATACTTTCCCATGAAGAGCTCCCTGAACTCTGTCCATGTCATTACCTCTAAGTTCTTCGAGGTTTTAACCCAATCCCACCACACTTGGGATTCTCTCTCTAGCTGAAAAGTGGCTAGTGTTATCTTTGTGGCATCAGAGGTAATCTCCATAGCCTTTAAGACCTTATTCACTTGTCGGAACCAATGGTTAGCCACCATCGGATCCACCCCTCCCATGAAGATTAGAGGTTGATGTGCCTTGGACTTCTGAAGGTGACTTGAGCCTACTTGACTCCCAGTTGTACTAGCTTGTGTAATGGTAGCCGCCGCCGCACCAATAGCCTCTACAAAGGCTTGTTGGTCAAAGGCCGGTGGTGGTTGGTGGTTCCACCCACTGCCTCGGCGTCCTCTTCCTCGATTTGTCATCTACACACATGTCAAATAGCAATCGAACACTCACATAGTATCCTAAAATAGGGATCAAGTTTAAAACTTAAACATTTTCTTCTTTGTCTCACTAGTAGTGCGTGCGCCACCTACTAATAGACATTTATACATTGAACTATATCGTTCATCCCTTTTTCCAAAAATCGAGATTATGTTTTCTAACCCTAGTGTTTCCTTTTTCCACATACATTTTTACCATGTATATCATTCACAAAATCACATTGCACGTAATCATGTAGAAAGATGTAAGGACATAAGATGAAATGTACAATGCATGCAATGGTCTAGACCCAATGCCCATCAAGCCCTAGGTAATATGTATACCTATGCTCTAATACTAAGTTGTAATGCCCCTAGAATCGGGGGTCCCGTTGACCACACGTCAACCTGCAAAAATACCCCGTGATTGTCGCATGATCCGGCACCACGTCAATAGTTTCTCATTTACTGGGATTTTAAACTCACACGTGAAACCCATGCACATTTATCATTATATCTAACTGTGGTCCAACATACCACCTTCCATTATCCATTATAGTCCATTTACATCATAGAAACTAAAGGATGCAAAGCCCAAGGCCTGGGAGAAAGATTAAAAAAAATATTTCAAAATCTGCCAAAGTGTACCGGTACGGATTGCTCACTGGACCTCATCATACGCGTACTGGTACGGTTTGCTTTCTAGACCTCGCCGTACCGGTACGAGTACTGGTACGTTGTGCCCATTTTTTCCTGTTTCACCTATTTTACATTTCAAATCCAATTTTAACCATTCCAACATCATCTCAAACATACATAATGATGTTATTCACATAAAACTTGATATCTACAAGTTCTATTACATGCAATTTACACAGTTACATGTCAAAAAGGAATTAAACCTAAGTTTTACACAAAACTTGTTTTCAAAAGCCACAAACCGGCTTTTCTTCACTCCCGAGGCCCCGAATGTGTGTCCTCCATCAGAATAAGTCCCGCACCTGACATGTGTTCTCGTATAGGATGAGCCAAGTGCTTGACAAATTTCCTTGTTGTTTCCTAACCTATAAACATCACCTTTTAGCATGTATAGTATATGAATAAAGGGGAGTGTCACTCTCCTAGGGATGATGTCAAAAGAGAGGGCAACGGAATGGTGGATGAATGAGATTTCAAATGTGAGTATGTGTGAACAAAAGTGCTCCCCAAGCGCAAGGAGACTTTCGCGGATCGTGTTTTACTTGGTGGTATTCTAAGGTCATTTCCACGGGGAAGAAAGTAAACCGAGGGGAAGGTGATTTTGGGAGAAAGAAAGTGTAAAATCTTTGATTGTTGGAAGTTGTTTGGTGAAGTTGTTTTGATGCTAGTAAAATGAGAAACAAATGTTGGCAAATCCAAGAGGTCACTCCAATAGGAATACCGTCTCAACTCAAAACCCTCCTCCAATAGAGTATGAATGAACGATTGATTCGTGGGAAGCTCGGGGTAAGATTGGTGAGTATCTAAGCATAAACCGTGACTAGGCCTATGGAATATCAAAGACTCACCAAGTTATCCACCCTCAACCCAGTCAAACCGAACCATTGAACTCTGAAAAGAGGGGAGGAGAATGAGTTGAAATGGTATACCCAAGTGGAGGTTCCTCTTGGTTTTGCCAACTAAGAGATTTAGCTATTCATGCTTAAAATAAAGACAACAATATGATGACAAGACATTATAAAAAAAATAAAGACTAAAACTAAGCATAAACGAATTGCATAAATTTAACTTCCGGATAACCACCTCTTACTAAAGATTGGATGAGAAACTACTCACTCTTCATAGTTTTGTTAAAACTAGAAAAGTGAGTGATGCTTATCCCTCCAAGTAGAGGAGTTACAAGGTAACAAATTTTACACAATGAGCTGATCTTCGACAAAGAATGAGTGAATCACGTTCCACCCTTCACGGCTTTGGTAAAGCTCTAGAAAAGTGGAAGAGTTTCACTCCTCTAAGGGAAGAAGGAAGATCAAGCAATGGAAGTAAAAGAAAGCAATAACACAATAAAAGAAAGCAATACTTAAAGTAAAATAAGCAATAAAT
The DNA here is from genome assembly GCA_963454935.2 of Ilex paraguariensis. Classification (NCBI taxonomy): domain Eukaryota; kingdom Viridiplantae; phylum Streptophyta; class Magnoliopsida; order Aquifoliales; family Aquifoliaceae; genus Ilex; species Ilex paraguariensis. The sequence goes on along the minus strand of CAUOFW020002448.1, from coordinate 11,386 downwards.
TAAAAGGAAGCAAGAATACAATAAAAGAAAGCAATACTTAAAAAAGCTATAAGCAATAAGGAAAGCAATAATACTTTTGGAGGGTTTTCCACTACCAAAAGATGAATGCTTTACAAGTCCTAAGGGGTGGTATTTATAGGCAACAAGGAGAGGGTGAAAGTCTTGTTAGGTGGCCTTGAATCTTGTTAGGTGGACTTGAAGAGTCTTGTTAGGTGGACTTGAAAATTTTGTTAGGTGACTTTGAATCTTGTTAGGTGGACTTGAAAATCTTGTTAGGTGGACTTGAAAGTCTTGTTAGGTGGCCTTGAATTCTTTGATCCTCCTTTGTTTTGAGCTTTGATAATTGGCACCCCAGTAGTTTGTAGCTTTAATGCAATTGGCTCCCCAGTAGTTTGTAGCTTTGACGCACAAAATCCTGAAAAAAAATAACAATTAATGCATTATCCTTTATTCACACACTAATTCTAATTTGATTTATTTTGACTAGTTTAACTTTATTCAACTAACACAATTTACCTATTAAATTATGCCTTAATTAGGGTTAATCACACCCCCCAACCTAAATATTACTAGTCCCTAGTAATAAACAACATAACAAAATAAAATCACTTTCGTAGATAACACGATTGCATTTAGCATATGCAATAAGCCGTTAAACCCCTAGGTGATCCCTAGTGGACGAGTTTTGTCTCGTGAAGGTTTCCAGTGAAGCTACCTACAAACTCCAATTAAAAGATGTGTATATGTAAGATTTCTTGTCAAAATGAGTTAGCAACAGAATCATTGAGGCACACATCTCTTAATTTTTGAATTGTTTCCCGAACACTTTTCTGTCATTGGTACGTACTCTATACAAAAATAAACACTTGTTACATTGGTATTTGGAATTCCTTGTGTAGTAGGAATGATCATTCTAGTAGCAAGAATTGTTATATAACAAACATTCTACTTTATCACCTTCCATGGATAGCTTTGATTTCTCAAATCTCTCTTAGAATGCTCTCAGCAAAAAAATTCACTCCGATTATAATGACTTGTCTCTCAAAGGGCATGTGATCAGAGGATGGTCAATCGAAGAATCACATGCACAGTTAGAAAGGGAGTGAAAGTCTTAAGAAAGTAGGCTAATCATGTTCTTGGCATAATCTCATGGAAGAATATCAATGCAATTAAAGAAATACTATTTAACATACCCCAGTTTTCGGTCGACAACACACACATGCATTAGACTTGAGATCAATTAGGACTTTCTATAGGTTGTAATGTGGCCAGAGGTTAGTGGCTAATGAAATGACGTCAATGGTATTCAAAAGCTATCCCCTTTTTTAATGTAGCACACCTCTTTCTTGCTTTTCAGTCTTTTGCCTAGAAATGGTATTTCTTTCTTTCATTTTTTTTTTTTCGATTCTTCATTGAACAGTAGCCACCATCTTCTTTTTTGTTTTTCTTGCCTTTCTATGTCATACCGATTTATAAGAGGGTGCAAGAAAAAATTGGATAGCAAGGTATGTTAAGTGTATTTTTTTTTTTTGTGGCTCGGTTATCATATGGGTTTTTTCGAAAAAAAAATCATCATTCATTGAAGGCTCAAACATGGCTAACTAGGGATATAATTTTGTAGAAGCAATGGCTAAGGTTCAAAATCAACTCAAAGATGGCCTAAAATCCTTTCTCAAGTATGTGCCTGTGTCGCATGCAAAGGTTCCCTGTAGGATATGTCAATAGATTACTTTAGTTGCATTTAATCAAAGCAAGTTTAATGAGATTATTCAACAATTGAAAGTGAAAGAGCTTACTTGAGTAAATGTTGATTGTCTCTCAGAAAGCATCGTAAGGCTCAAAACTTACCATGGTATTCTTCGTTATCTCCACTGGTTATGTCAGGTTTCCAAAGAATGTCAGTTATATTATAATTCTATTTTCGAGTCTGGTCATTCTGTACCTTAAGATTAACAAATACCAATGTACATTTGACATTTAAGCATAGAGAAAATACCATTTTTCAAGGAAATGCATTTTTTTTTTACTCGAATAAAAATCAAAACTATTTACATACACATTTATCTATGAAAATTTACAAAAAGACTAAATGCACATATTGAACTTGGAAAACTATGGTGTCTCAGGATAGGTCCCTACCCACGCTACAAGTTGGCATTTTAGGACAATCCTTACTCGACCCACATTTTTATTTCAACAAAAAGACTTTGTACATAAATAAATATTTACAAAAAAAATTCGGACCATTAACCTTCATCCCCAAAACACATTTTTCCACAGCTTTGTCATTATTAGTTAAAATTTAATCCGAGTCGTCGCTTGTGTCTATGTCATTATTAGTGACCCTTCCCACTTCTTGTCGCACATAACGTGTAAGTCCCGGACTGGTATAAGATGGCGTCTCAGGAAAATCCTTACTCTGCCCATACACTATCCAGTTTAATCGATCGGTTGCACGACCCGAAATTGGTTCAGAACACTGATTGTATTTTTTCATGTGAAAACACCTGCCACATTGTTTACAAGCACCCAACCGTTTGGCACGACGACGTTTAGCAAAAGTACTTCTGCCACACAATGGTTTTGCTTGTGCTTCTCGGATTTCAATTTTTCTGACTACTCTTGCTTTTCTCATGATCACAGCATGCACATCAGATGGAAATGTGCGCAAGACTCCCAAACTAAACCAAAAAATTTTAACATCCATGCTTTCTATGCTTTTTAAGACTCACTATCTGGTTCTTTAACGTCTGCCAGTCACAAAGACGATTGACGCTGCATTTGATGTGATCATGAAATATAAGCAAAAATGCTGTAAAAATACGCAATCCAGAACAATCTTTTTTTTTTAAAAATACGAAACTATAACAAACTAGAATCGTAGATCACACCCCCCAACCTAAACCGAACATTGTCCCCAATGTTTCGAATTTACCAGTGTGTGGAGTTTGGAGATCAAGTTGTAGGGTAGAGATCTGTTCAACTGTCGAAACCTACAAAGAAAATACACAAATTAATCTTCTCTACGCAGATCTGGGTTTTCGCTAGGACGAAAACCCTTGATTTTAAATGCAGACAAAAGAAGAAGAGCCATAAACAAATAGAGTAAACAAATGTCGAGCATGAGACAAACGACTGGGTCTTCGGGGAATATGGTCATGGGATTTTTGGGAGTTGGGTCGTGTTATAGAGAATAGCACAATAGAAATAAGAAGAAGAAGAAGACGAAGAAAGAGGAAAAAAAAAGCGGTGGGTGTAAAGATCTGTTTAGCTGCCGAAACCAACGAACAAAACACAACAATTAACCCACTCGAGGGAGATTTGGGTTAGGCTGAAAACCCCTCACCCTAGTGTGAGCAGAAAAAGAGCACCCATGAACAAATACAAACATATAAGGCAAATTATTAAACAAAGGACTAGGTCGTCGGCGTATATGGTCATGGATTTGCAGGGGTGGTTTGTTTTTACAGAGAACAGAGAGAACGACGAAGAAGAAGAAAAAGAAGAAGAAGAAGAAGAAGAAGAAGAAGAAGAAGGGAAGAAGAAGGGGAGACCAATCACCGGTGGATGGGAGAAAAAAAAAATGAAAACCTTATAAAGGCATCCCATTTTTTTATTTTTTATTTTATTTTTTATTTTTTTTATTTTTTTGAGTGTCGGCAGCCGCATATCCGTGCGGAATATTCCCACCCTTTTTTTTTTAGTGTCGGCAGACGCGAATATTCGCGCAGAATATTCCCACAAACATTGGTGTAATATGCAAATAGTGCAACCTCACCCCCCCCCCAACTTGATTCATGCAGTGTTCTAAAACAAATATGATATTCAATGATGGACAGTAAAAAGATAAGAAGGGTTAGAGAACACCTCGCACTTGAGCTTTGACAAAAACACCAATATCTGCGACTAAGAAAAACAAAACTATACGACAAAAGAACATAATTAACATGGAATAAAAAAAATAAAGTAAGTAAATAAAAACCTGTACATTAAAAAGCAGAAAAAAGAAAAACTAATTATTCCTTCACAACTTCCGGGTATACCGGATCCATCAAATTCTCCTCCACCACTTGTTCTTCAAAGCCCCCAAAAAATGGCTTAAGTCTTTGGCCATTGACCTTGAATGTCTGGCCATTTTCGGGGTTTTGAACATCCACAGCTCCGTTGGGGTAGGCCACCTTGACAAGATAGGGGCCATCCCAACGGGATCGGAGTTTGCCTTGGAAAATGGAGAGGCGAGAATTGTATAAGAGTACTTTTTGCCCGGGCTCAAATGATTTCCTCACAATGGAGTTATCATGAAAGATTTTGGCCCTTTCTTTTGAGATTTTGGAGCTCTCATACGCATCTCGTCGAATCTCTTCCAACTCATTCAGCTCTAACTTCCTATGATCACCGGCCATTCTCAAATTAAAATTTAAAGTCTTAATGGCCCAATAGGCCTTGTGTTCCATTTCGACTGGCAGGTGGCAAGCCTTTCCATAGACAAGCCGGTAGGGAGACATGCCCAAAATAGTTTTAAAGGCAGTGCGGTATGCCCAGAGGGCATCGGTCAATCTATCGGACCAATCCTTCCTGTTTGGGTTAACCATTTTTTCTAGAATGTTCTTGATCTCCCTATTGGCTAGCTCGGCTTGGCCATTTGTTTGTGGGTGATAGGCAGTGGATACTTTGTGAGTGACGCCATATTTGAACATTAGAGATGCAAATGACCTATTACAGAAATGTGATCCACCATCACTTATTATTGAACGAGGCATCCCAAACCTCGAAAAGATGTTCTCCTTGAGAAACTTGACTACGACCCGGTGGTCATTAGTCTTGGTCGGGATAGCCTCCACCCATTTGGACACATAGTCCACTGCCAGGAGGATGTACAAATAACCAAATGACATAGGGAAAGGACCCATGAAGTCGATGCCCCAACAGTCGAATATTTCTATGACAAGTATTGGTGAAAGGGGCATCATGTTTCTTTGGGTCACACTACCCAACCGTTGGCATTTGTCGCATCCCTTACAAAATGAAACACAATCTTTGATAAGAGAGGGCCAGTAAAAACCTGATTGAAGAATTTTGGCCGAAGTCTTTTTCGCTGAGAAATGTCCACCGCAAGCTTGTGAATGGCAAAATGCAAGGACGTCCCGCTGTTCATTTTCAGGTACGCATCTCCTCATGATTTGGTCGGGGCAATACTTGAACAAATACGGGTTGTCGAAGTAGAAGTACTTCACATCTGCCATAAATCGTCTTCGATCTTCTGGGCTCCATTGCGGTGGTGTCTGTCCTGTTGCAAGATAGTTACATATATCAGCATACCAAGGACATACAGAGTGAATTGACAGCAAATGCTCATCAGGAAAAAAGTCAGGGATAGGAATGTGCTCATCGGCCTCTTGCACCACAAGCCGGGATAAATGATCCGCCACCACGTTCTCAACTCCTTTCTTGTCCTTGATCGTCAAGTCGAATTCTTGTAGGAGGAGTATCCACCTAATGAGTCTCGGTTTTGCATCTTGCTTAGACAACAAATACTTTAAAGCAGAGTGATCAGTAAAGACAACAATAGGCGAACCAATGATGTAAGCACGAAATTTATCTAAGGCAAACACTACTGCTAGCAATTCTTTTTCGGTGGTAGTGTAATTCATCTGAGCCTCATTAAGTGTTTTGCTAGCATAGTGTATCACATATGGTCTATTTTCCTCCCTTTGACCGAGCACTGCGCCGACCGCGTAATCACTTGCGTCGCACATGAGCTCAAAAGGTAGATCCCAATTGGGTGGTCGCATGATCGGAGGTGTGACTAGCATGCTTTTAAGTTTTTTAAAGGATGCCTCACAATCATCCGACCACTCAAATGGGACCTCCTTAGACAGCAGGTTGGTCAAGGGTCGGGCCAATGCACTGAAATTCTTTATGAATCGACGATAAAAACCTGCATGGCCCAAAAATGACCGGATGCCTTTGATGGCTCTTGGCGTAGGGAGGTTGGAGATGGCCTCCACCTTGGATTTATCGACTTCAATACCCCTTGCCGAAACTATATGGCCAAGCACAATTCCTTCTGTCACCATAAAGTGACACTTTTCCCAATTCAAGACTAGATTCTTCTCCTCACATCTTGTTAGAACTTTCTCCAAGTTTGCCAAACATCCCTCGAATGAATCCCCAAACACCGAAAAGTCATCCATAAAGACCTCCACTATCTTTTCCACCATGTCACTGAAAATTCCCATCATACAGCGTTGGAAAGTCCCCGGAGCATTGCACAGTCCAAATGGCATGCGGCGGTAGGCAAAGGTACCATAGGGGCATGTGAAAGTGGTCTTCTCTTGATCCTCCAAAGCAATCTCAATCTGATTGTAGCCGGAGTATCCATCTAAAAAATAGTAGAATAGATGCCCCGCTACTCGTTCTAGAACTTGATCGAGGAATGGCAATGGAAAGTGGTCTTTCCTTGTGCAAGCGTTCAACTTTCGGTAATCAATGCACACCCTCCATCCGGTGATTACTCTTGTAGGAATAAGCTCATTCTCATCATTCTCAACCACCGTAACTCCGGATTTCTTAGGTACTACTTGCGTGGGGCTAACCCACTTACTATCGGCAATTGGAAAAATGATCCCCACATCAAGTAGTTTCAGAACCTCATCCCTTACCACCTCCTTCATGATGGGATTCAACCGCCTTTGTGGTTGTCGGGAAGGTTTGGAATCCTCCTCAAGATATATGCGGTGGGTGCAAATGAGAGGGCTTATCCCCTTGATATCCGCAATGGTCCACCCAATTGCTCCTTTATGTTTTCTCAACACCTCCAAGAGTTCTTTTTCTTGTTCCATGTTTAATGTAGAGCTAATGACCACCGAAAATGTTTCACCTTCCCCAAGATAGGCGTACTTCAAATGGGTGGGCAAGGGCTTCAACTCCAAGTTGGGCTTTTGTTCATCCGACGAAAAATTTTCTTTTCTCGATGGGGTAACTCTTCGAATGTAGGGATCCACCTTTCCATCCCTTTCAAATCTTCTACCTCCTCTTGCTCATCATAATTCTCAAGATCCACAATTCCTTCTTCCTTAAATTTCAATATCCCCTCCAGCTCCAAGTGCTCCTCAACCAAAGTGTCGATTCTATTGACCTCACTTACTTCCTCATCATCACCCGGTTGCTTTGCCAAGTTGAATACATTGTGCTCCATTGTCATATTCCCAAATGCCAACTTCATTAGACCGTTCCTGCAATTTATCACGGCATTAGATGTAGCAAGGAAGGGTCTTCCAAGTATTACGGGAATTTGGGAGCTAAGGTTTGCAACAGGATGTGTATCAAGCACAATGAAATCGACAGGGAAGTAAAATTTATCAATTTGAACTAAGACATCCTCAACTACTCCCCTTGGTGTACGGATACTACGATCCGCCAATTGAAGTGTGATTGAGGTGGGCTTCAACTCCTCAAGCTGCAGCTGTTGGTACACCGAGTAGGGAAGAAGATTCACACTTGCCCCCAAATCGAGGAGTGCTTGCTCCACTCGATAATTTCCAATGGTGATGGCTATGGTTGGACAACCGGGGTCTTTGAATTTGGGAGGAGTGTTAGTCCTCAAAATTGAGCTCACTTGCTCGGTGAGGAATGCTTTCTTGTGGACATTCAGTTTTCTCTTCACCGTGCATAAGTCCTTCAAAATCTTAGCACATGATGGAATTTGCTTGATGGCGTCGAGGAGTGGAATGTTAATCTTCACCTGCTTAAACATTTCCAAAATATCAGCATAATTAGCCACCTTGACAGGTGGCTTCAAACGACTTGGGAAAGGGGCAGGCATGGGAGGAATAAACACACAATCATCAATTAATTTTCCTTTCTCAACAACCTCTCTTTCTTTCTCTTCACGCACCTCACTCTTGTCGGCGTCACCCAAGAGATCTTTTTCTTTTGGCAATGTGGTCTTGGGTGAGACCGTTGGCAAAATGGTTTTGTCAATTTCTTTGCCACTGCGGAGGGTGGTGACAGCTTTGAGTTGCTCGCAACTCTCTTTCGAAGGTTCCGATGACTCAACAAGGTGTTGACCCCTAGGGTTCTCTTGTGGTTGAGCGGGGAACTTCCCCTTTTCTTGTTGAGATGCCCCTATGGAGTTTGTCAACTTTGTGAGTTGGGCTCTTACATCATTGATGGCTGTGGCATTTTGGTTATTGATGGCGGTTTGGCTTTGAATGAAGGAATGAACCATATCCTCCAAATTCCTTTTGTGAGGAGGTTGGTATGTGGATGGATTGGACGGTCCTTGAGAAAAACTTTGTGGAGGTGGATTTGGTGAAAAATTCTGTGGTGGTGGGTTTGACAAATACCCTTGTGGATTGGTCCGGGGGTATTGAGAGCTAGATGCTTGCCCTTGGCCATGGTATTGGTTTTGCTTGGGAGGCATGGGAGATGCATATGCACTTGAACCATGAGGAATGGGGTTTTCATTTCTCCAACTAAAATTTGGGTGATTACTCCAACCCGGATTGTAAGTATTTGAATTGGGAGAAAATGATTGCCTCGTTTGGTTGAATGCATGGACTTGTTCATGGTACGCTTCTTTAAGGGTCGGAATGTTTGGGCAATCCGATAGGGAATGCTCCATACATTCGCAAATTGAACAACCCTCCTCGGTTCGTGACACATTAGACACCTCGTGTCTCTTATTGACTTCAAGACTCTCAACTTTCCTTGACAATTTAGCAATTTTTGAAAACAAGTCTTCCCGGTCTCTCAAATCATAAATCCCTCCCCCTTGAGTTTGGCCAGTCTTTTGAGGAGAAGACCTTGGTACATCGGTGGGATCTGTAATGTCCCATGATTGTGCATTTTGTGCCAATGTATCAAAGTAATCTAAGGCCTCATCAGGGTCTTTGTTCAAAAACTCCCCATTACACATCATGTCAATGAACTGTCGATGGCCCGGTGTGATTCCTTCATAAAAGAAACTCACCAATTGCCATGGTTCAAAGCCATGATGTGGAAGGGATTGTAGCAATTCCTTGTACCTCTCCCAACATTGATAGAATTGCTCATTGGGCTTTTCCGAAAAGTTTTGAATTTGCTTTTTTAGGGCAGTGGTTTTATGCACCGGAAAGAATTTGTTCAAAAACTCAGAAATCATTTGGCTCCACGATGTGATGGTTCGAGGCCTTAAGGAAATAAGCCACGTTTTTGCCTTGTCTTTCAGGGAAAAGGGAAACAATTTCATTCTAGCTATCTCTTCCATCCCATGATTGGGGAGGAAGGTTGCAACCATTTCCTCAAAATCCCTTATGTGTGAATAGGGGCTCTGAGTTTCAAATCCGTTGAACGTGGGAATTAGTTGCAACATCCCTGGCTTAACTATGAAAAGATGAGCTTGGACCGGAAGGAGGATGCATGATGGTGTGGTGCTTCGTGTTGGTTGTAGGAAATCCCTCATTGACCTCACCGGGGGATCCATTTGAAAATTATTCCCCTCATTCACGGGAGGGGGAAAATTCATTCTCGGATTGGGTATTTGGGGTTCTTGTGGTCCCCCACCCCTTTGGACATTTGGATTTGCACCTATATTGTCAAAATTGTCACCCGCATCCTCGGGTTGTTCTTGGTCAATATTCATGGTAGGGGCCAAGTTTTGTCTAACAAGTCGGTTTCGGTCGTTCCGCCTCCACATAAAACAAAATATATACAAACAAAGTTATACACAAACAAGATTATGTACACGGAACAACGTACCTCAGCCCATGATGAAGATCATGGGACTTACCTCCGTCGTCCGAAAATCACCTTCTTGGTTTGACACTTGCCTTCCCCGGCAACGGCGCCAAAAATGCTTGACAAATTTCCTTGTTGTTTCCTAACCTATAAACATCACCTTTTAGCATGTATAGTATATGAATAAAGGGGAGTGTCACTCTCCTAGGGATGATGTCAAAAGAAAGGGCAACGGAATGGTGGATGAATGAGATTTCAAATGTGAGTATGTGTGAACAAAAGTGCTCCCCAAGCGCAAGGAGACTTTCACGGATCGTGTTTTACTTGGTGGTATTCCAAGGTCGTTTCCACGGGGAAGGAAGTAAACCGAGGGGAAGGTGATTTTGGGAGAAAGAAAGTGTAAAATCTTTGATTGTTGGAAGTTGTTTGGTGAAGTTGTTTTGATGCTAGTAAAATGAGAAACAAATGTTGGCAAATCCAAGAGGTCACTCCAATAGGAATACCGTCTCAACTCGAAACCCTCCTCCAATAGAGCATGAATGAACGATTGATTCGTGGGAAGCTAGGGGTAAGATTGGTGAGTATCTAAGCATAAACCGTGACTAGGCCTACGGAATATCAAAGACTCACCAAGTTATCCACCCTCAACCCAGTCAAACCGAACCATTGAACTCTGAAAGAGGGGAGGAGAATGAGTTGAAATGGTATACCCAAGTGGAGGTTCCTCTTGGTTTTGCCAACTAAGAGATTTAGCTATTCATGCTTAAAATAAAGACAACAATATGATGAGAAGACATTATGAAAAAATAAAGACTAAAGCTAAGCATAAACGAATTGCATAAATTTAACTTCCGGATAACCACCTCTTACTAAAGATTGGATGAGAAACTACTCACTCTTCATGGCTTTGTTAAAACTAGAAAAGTGAGTGATGCTCATCCCTCCAAGTAGAGGAGTTACAAGGTAACACATTTTACACAAGGAGCCGATCTTCGACAAAGAATGAGTGAATCACGTTCCACCCTTCACGGCTTTGGTAAAGCTCTAGAAAAGTGGAAGAGTTTCACTCCTCTAAGGGAAGAAGGAAGCTCAAGCAATGGAAGTAAAAGAAAGCAATAACACAATAAAAGAAAGCAATACTTAAAGTAAAAGAAAGCAATAAATTAAAAGGAAGCAAGAATACAATAAAAGAAAGCAATACTTAAAGAAAGCTATAAGCAATAAGGAAAGCAATAATACTTTTGGAGGGTTTTCCACTACCAAAAGATGAATGCTTTACAAGTCCTAAGGGGTGGTATTTATAGGCAACAAGGGAGGGTGAAAGTCTTGTTAGGTGGCCTTGAATCTTGTTAGGTGGACTTGAAGAGTCTTGTTAGGTGGACTTGAATCTTGTTAGGTGGACTTGAAAATCTTGTTAGGTGGCCTTGAATTCTTTGATCCTCCTTTGTTTTGAGCTTTGATAATTGGCACCCCAGTAGTTTGTAGCTTTAATGCAATTGGCTCCCAGTAGTTTGTAGCTTTGACGCACAAAATCCTGAAAAGAACAACAATTAATGCATTATCCTTTATTCACACACTAATTCTAATTTGATTTATTTTGACTAGTTTAACTTTATTCAACTAACACAATTTACCTATTAAATTATGCCTTAATTAGGGTTAATCC